>VNJN01003429.1:0-142394 GCA_008042485.1 Drosophila mayri | reverse complement strand
CTGCTCCCGAGACTGTCCTGGCTGATGATGGCTACCGTTACAAGACCCACAAGCGCGTGGTGATCCGCCGTCACCGTCGTGATGTCAACGAGCTGTCCAACGAGTACCTGCCCCCTGTCCAGGAGGCTCCCGCCAATGAGTACCTCGCTCCCGTTGAGGCTGCTCCCGAGACTGTCCTGGCTGATGATGGCTACCGTTACAAGACCCACAAGCGCGTGGTGATCCGTCGTCACCGTCGTGATGTCAACGAGCTGTCCAACGAGTACCTGCCCCCCGTCCAGGCTGCTCCCTCTGCCGAGTACCTTGCCCCCGTGGAGAACACCGTTGAGGTGGCTCCCGCCCACCAGCTGGCCGATGATGGCTACCGCTACAAGACCCAGAAGCGCGTTGTGATCCGCCGCCACTAAATCAAGCGATGTCGGCTTCACTCGGTGATCGATTTGTGCTCATTTTGGAGTGCAGACAATACTATTAGAATACCTCCTTTTCATTCAACAAATACAATAATACGATAACGAATCCATAATACAAAATGTGTCCTAATTTGGGAGGAAATTTGATAGGTTAAATTATACAAATAAAATCTATACATTTCCCATAAGGAATTTAATGGATCACTTATATAAAATGGCAAAACTTGTTGCAAAAAGCCACTTGTGTTCTAAAGAAGTCCGCCGAAAGCGTGTTAAGTGCCTGTCCAAATATGAAGACTTCATAAATGATTGAAGAGTTTCTATAAATATATATTCCTTCTAATCGGATCGAGTCAAATGATCTAATTATAATTATGGAAACATGCGCTTAGCCATCACAGATGGCAAATAATGTAAGGCTGATCTCTAATCGAATTAATTTCAAATCTATTTCTGTCAATGCTTCCGCACACTCATCTCTGAAAGATCGAGCCAGCCTGACGCTCCAAGACCGCTTACCTACGAACTACGGGTATATCTATTCTCTGGAAAGGTATAATTTCGATAGAGTTTTAGGGGGAAAAGGTAATAAATAGCTTTCATATATATTTAAATTTTATATCAGTTTTTGAAGTATTAAATATTAGAATCATAATTGAAAGCGAATTGTTTTAATTTTCGTGATTCCAGCATTATTCAAAATATAAAATAAATACAAAATATATAAAGTATTTTCTATATTTAATATACAAGGAATATTTCCCTTAAATTCTAATAAAGCTTAAAATTTTTAATAATACTTTTGAGGAAAATTAAACACTTGAACTATATTTAATTGTTCAAAGATAATATCCGCTTTTGTTTAATTTTAATATGTTATGACTTCTTTGGACTTGATCTGTCCAAAAGCTATCTCTTGCAAAAGTGTATTCAGTGCCTTTGTTTCCAGTTTTCATTCAGCTTTGACATACTATCGGCTTAGACAGTCAGAGCTATTGTTTCGGCATTGAGTTTGTGATTTATTTCCGCAACTTGATTGCCTTTTTCGGCAGTCATTTCGCCTTTATTTGGAAGTGAATAGGATTTCTCCAATCGACAGCCCGCCCGGCCAGCCCATCTGCTTTTATTGTCCAGGTGATGGCTCTCGATTAACTCCCGGTTGATTAAGCCAAAAGTAGATACTATAATTATCGGTAATTAAGCAAATTGAGCTGGAATGGATCAGAGTCGGCACGCGCTGCCCTGGGAGAAATTGTGTGAGTGCGGCTGGGGTGCGGGGACAATGGAACCTGATCTTGGCCCGGCCAATAGGTGGATCTTGGAGGTATTAACTGCCGGCCAGTGGCAGGGGGGCTTCCCCCGCGCCGGCTCCCATGCTGTGGCTGTGGCTGTGGCTGAGGCTGAAAAGACAGAAAACCCGTTGCAAACCTGATTGCAAAAACTATAATGGATATGTTTTGGCGGTGTCACTAAATACAAATTCATAAATTAAAGAGCCAAATGCAAATTTCCTGCCGCAGGCCGGTGATTAGAATCATATAAATAAGCGGCAGAACTTTGGTCAGAGCATCACTTCCATTTGCATTCTCCGATCAACTGGACAGCCGAGCACCCAGCACCATGGTACTTCCCGGGCTCCCTCACCTGCCCACCAGGATACCAATTAACACTCTCCTTCTCTCTGTATCTGCAGAAACTCCTTCTGATCTGCGCCCTCGTAGCCGCCGTGGCCGCCGACGTGAGCCACCTGCCCTCCAACCAGTACCTGCCGCCCAACCACGCCGCCTCGGCTCCTGTGGCCTCCTACTCGGCTCCAGCTGAGTCCAGCTACTCGGTGGCTGCCTCTGCCCCAGCTGTGTCTTATGCTGCTCCCGCTCAGAGCTACTCCGCTCCCGCTGCCACCTACACCGCTGCTGCTTCCGCTCCAGCTGTGTCCTACGCCGCTCCTGCTGCCTCTTACTCCGCTCCTGCTGCTACTTACACCGCTGCTGCCTCTGCCCCAGCTGTGTCCTACGCTGCTCCCGCTCAGAGCTACTCTGCTCCAGCTGCCACCTACACCGCTGCTGCCTCTGCCCCAGCTGTGTCCTACGCTGCTCCCGCTCAGAGCTACTCTGCTCCAGCTGCTACCTACACCGCTGCTGCCTCTGCCCCAGCTGTGTCCTACGCTGCTCCCGCTCAGAGCTACTCAGCTCCTGCCCAGACCTACACCGCCGCTGCTTCTGCCCCAGCTGTGTCCTACTCCGCCCCGGCTGAGAGCTACGAGACCGCTGCTTCCGAGCCCGCCCACACCTTCTCCTCCACCGATGGATACCGCTACAAGACCCAGAAGCGCGTTGTGCTGCGTCGCCACCGTCGTGATGTGAGCCACCTGTCCAGCGAGTACCTGCCCCCAGTCCAGGGAGCCGCCTCCGCCCCCAGCAGTGAGTACCTGCCCCCAGCAGCCTCTGCCCCAGCTCCAGTCTACTCTGCCCCCGCTCCGGCTGCCTCTGCCCCCGCTGTGTCCTATGCCGCTCCTGCTGCTGCCTACAGCGCTCCCTCCACCTACCACGCTGCCGCTTCCGCCCCTGCTGCGTCCTACTCCGCTCCCGCCCAGACCTACACCGCTGCTGCTTCTGCCCCGGCTGTGTCCTACTCTGCCCCCGCTGAGAGCTACGAGACCGCTGCTTCGGCCCCCGCCCACTCCTTCTCCGCCAACGATGGATACCGCTACAAGACCCAGCGTCGCGTTGTCCTCCGTCGTCATCGTCGTGATGTGAGCCACCTGCCCTCCAACGAGTACCTGCCCCCAGCAGCCTCTGCCCCGGCTCCAGTCTACTCTGCTCCTGCTCCCACCTACACTGCTGCTGCCTCTGCCCCAGCTGTGTCCTACGCCGCTCCCGCTCAGAGCTACTCTGCTCCTGCTGCCACCTACACCGCCGCTGCCTCGGCTCCTGCTGTGTCCTACGCTGCTCCCGCTCAGAGCTACTCTGCCCCTGCCCAGACCTACACCGCCGCTGCTTCTGCCCCAGCTGTGTCCTACTCTGCCCCTGCCGAGAGCTACTCCGCCCCCGCTGAGAGCTACGAGACCGCCGCTTCCGAGCCCGCCCACACCTTCTCCTCCAGCGATGGATACCGCTACAAGACCCAGCGTCGTCGCGTCATCCGCCGCCACCGTTACTAGACGGCACCGCCGTTGAGGCTGCACCCCCGACAAACCGAGCCAAATCCTGTCTTTTGGCCATCGGATTTTTCGGTCATTCCAACCGAAATTGTTGGGGAACGAAAATTGAGAAAGTAATGAATAAAATTATTGAAAAATACATCCTCCAAGAGTGTCTTTATTAATATTCTAGAAACAGGAAACATGGATAACAATAAAGTAAAAGCTTTACTCAATTAAAGCTGGCAATAATCGGGTTCATCTGAACTGAAACAGTTGGTTTTTAATTAATATAAATAAAAGTTCTCCATTCCCCTATTAAAATCCAGTCTATTAATATTCAAAAAACCGGAAACACGGACGTTCCCAATGGTAGCATACTTTTTTATCTAATAATAAGAGCTTAGTCCACTTGAGCTACCCATTATCAGGTTAGAATTACTCATAAAAAAAGAATATTAAGAAATATTCCACTGGCTTATTAATATTCAAGAAGCAGGAAACACGAATGCTCCGATGGTAGCAAACTTATTTGTTTAATAATGAAACCGTATAATAAAGTAAAAAGTTCAGACTATTAAAATTCGGAGATTATTAAGTGAGCTGTCGTCAAGCGGAGGCAAGTCGCCGGTAGAGATAACTAGTTCAGGTCGAGATGCGGAAACCCGTTTAATGGCTAGAAATTAATTTTATTTTGGCAAGTGCATTGTCATCTTTAACTTCAAGTTCAAAGTCGTTGAGAAGAATATATCTGCAGCATACTTTTACGGCATTAATATTGTGGCATACTCGCAGGCTTTTAAGCTTAGGTTAATCCATAGATCCCTACAGTATGTGAATAATATTTTATATCTCATTTGTTTGATTTCGGTTTTATATTAATCGCTTAATAATTAAGTACACTCTTAACAAGTTATATTTCAATAAATCCACGCCGGAAATTCGACAGCTTATTTGTGTTTTAAAGCGCTATATTATTTGTATTTCACAACGTTTTGTGTTTATAGCTGCCGATAACCCGCTGAGTTATTAATATTTAAATCGTGACAGCAACAGGATGTTTTCCTAAACAGGTTTTAAGGTGTTATGGTTTATTTTGAAATTTGTCTCTTTTTTTCTGAATAAATTAATACAGGTTTTGATATAAAAATAACTTTTTTTAAATTTCTTTGCTCCCTCTTTAGACTCTTGGGTACTTTTGTATATCCTGTTCGCTCTGGCTTATGGCTGAAGACCTTGAAAAATTATGTGGAAGTCCTTGAGATGTCTGAGAGTCTCTGAGAGAATTTTGCAAACTTCCTTTGTCTTTTTTTTTCATTGTAAAGATACTTTACAGACAGGTTCTTTTGTTTCTTTAGAATGCGTATATATTAAGTATTCTTCTTTATCCTTAAAGTCAACCTTTTTCTTTTGGATCATTTTTATTTTTCAGTTGTTTTTCTTCTAATAAATTTCGATTTAATTAAAGTAATACATATTTAACCTCCCTTGTAAATCAATTAAATAAAATCAATATAAATATTCACATTCACATTTATTAATTCGGCAGCATTGCGTTAAAACATAAATTTAATAAACATATTTTAATGACTAAGTTCGATTGGAGAGTCCGCAGGCAAGATCCCCGGTACATCATTAAAGATAGGAATTAAATTAAATTATTACAGTTAATTACAATTATTCAATTTCGTACGTTCCTAAGGATCACTATGCGCACACAGAGGCAATTGTGTCATTTAATCAGTGATGAGTGGCCGGGCGGAGGATGAAGGGATTTGGGTTTCTGGGATTCTGGGATCGGATTCAGGGATACAGGATTCAGGAAATCAGAAGTTGAAGGCGATCGCCGGCTTGGGATAGGAGTAGCCATCGATCTTGGGTGCGGGCGGTGGGAATGGGATGACTGGCTTGGGATAGTCGTATCCCTGCTTCACCTGGGGAGGAGGAAGGTACTTGGGCGTTGGGGGGCTGGTGGGCACAACAGGGGGCAGATATTTCTGTGGGGGATTCGTGGGCGGTGGGAACGGAATGGCGGGCTTAGGATAATCGTAGCCCTGCTTCACCTGAGGAGGAGGCAGGTACGTGGGCTGCGGGGGTGGGGGCGGAGCGGGCGTGGTGGTCACTGGAGGCAGATACTTCTGCGGGGGAGCCGTGGGTGGTGGGAACGGAATAACTGGCTTGGGATAGTCATAGCCAGACTTGACCTGAGGAGGTGGCAGATATTTCGGTGGCGGCGGTGGCGGAGCAGGAGTGGTGGTTGTAACTGGAGGCAAATACTTCTGGGGAGGAGCAGTTGGTGGTGGGAATGGAATGGCGGGCTTGGGATAATCATAGCCCGATTTGGGCGCCGGAGGCGGCAGATACTTGGGCTGTGGTGGATTTGTGGGCTTCACAGGCGGCAAGTACTTGGGCTGAGGTGGGGCTGTAACCACAACAGGTGGCAGATACTTCTGTGGGGGGTTCGTGGGCGGTGGGAATGGAATAGCGGGCTTGGGATAATCATAACCCGACTTGGGTTGGGGAGGCGGCAAGTACTTGGGCTGGGGCGGGCTTGTGGGCTTCACAGGTGGCAAGTATTTAGGCTGCGGTGGCAGTGTCACTACGACAGGTGGGAGGTACTTTTGTGGTGGGTTTGTGGGTGGTGGGAAGGGAATGGCAGGCTTGGGATAGTCGTATCCCTGCTTCACCTGAGGAGGAGGCAGGTATTTCGGTGGCGGAGGTGGAGGAGGAGCCTGTGTCGTGGTCACCGGCGGCAGATACTTCTGCGGAGGAGCCGTGGGCGGTGGGAAGGGAATGGCTGGCTTGGGATAGTCGTATCCCTGCTTCACCTGAGGAGGAGGCAAGTATTTCGGCGGCGGCGGTGGAGGAGGAGCCTGTGTCGTGGTCACAGGAGGCAGATACTTCTGTGGTGGAGCTGTTGGTGGTGGGAATGGGATAGCGGGCTTGGGATAGTCGTAGCCCGACTTGGGCTGCGGCGGGGGAATGTAGGCGGGAGTTGGTGGGGGAATGTACTTGGGTGCGGGTGGCGTGGTGGGAACCACGGGCGGCAGGTACTTTGTGGGAGCTGGAGGTGGGAATGGAATGGCCGGCTTGGGGTAGTCATAGCCTGACTTCACCTGCGGAGGCGGCAGGTATTTCGGTGGCGGCGGTGGAGGAGGAGCCTTTGTCGTGGTGACCGGAGGCAGGTACTTTTGTGGCGGAGCCGTCGGTGGTGGGAACGGAATGGCTGGCTTAGGGTAATCGTAGCCCGACTTGGGCTGTGGTGGTGGATTCGTGGGCGGCAGGTACTTTTGCGGTGGGTTCGTTGGTGGTGGGAACGGAACGGCCGGCTTCGGGTAGTCGTATCCCTGCTGCTTCGGCTGTGGCGCCGGGGGAGGGAAGGGAACCGCTGGCTTGGGATAAGAGTATCCGCTGCTAACCAGCTTGGGCTCCTGGGGAATGATCTGCTGAACCGGCGGCTGGTACTTGGGCTGCTCCGGCGGGAACGGAATCGCTGGCTTAGGGTAAGAGTATCCACTAGACACCACAGCCTTGGGAGCTGGCGGCGGCGGGAAGGGGATCGCTGGCTTCGGGTAGGAGTAGCCATCGGTGAAGGGCACCTTGGGCTGGGGATAGTCGTAGCCCTGCGAAAGAGTCAATTAGCTAATCGCGTCCAGATTGATGTCACTCCAAGCGGATCCACTTACCTGGGCCCCGACTAAGTAGCTCTGGCTTAGGGCGAGCAAAGCCAGACTAAGCACACCGAGTGGCTGCGGAGAAACAGAGAAAGAGCGACATCAGTTAGTGATTGGATGGCGAAAAACTGAATGGTCTTAAATCAGAGTCTTGGACATTTATTTTTATATTTAGATATATCTTTCTGTGTCTATATTTCTGCGTATTTAGCGAGTGACGGACGATATTTACGTGGGCCTCGGCCGTTTATGGCGATTTTCAGTGCCGCGGCAACGCGGCGTCGAAAATTTCCGCATATAATTAAGGCTCGACAATTTGGCAAATGGCTGTGTCAGCTATTGACACCAGCGGCTTTTGGCCAAAAGGAATTCGCACCACCGCCACGAGGCTGGCGGCCCAATTAGGCCACCTTCGAAGGCTCTCCACGCACATTATTGATTGGCCGGCCGAGAGTCAAATTAAACGCATTTTTCGCGCTAATTGCCTGCGCTTGATTGATTATTTCCACAGGCGGAGACCCAGCCCGCATGTGATTGCATTTTAAACGCCGTTTATATAACAAAAAAAAACAAATATGATTTAAAAGCTAACAGCAGTCTCAAGGTCGACGCATCTGCCACACACGACATTGGCCATTGAGGGGTTTACCGAACCCCCATAGAAATGTTCTAAATAGTTGGCAAGTGTGAATGGCCTCGTGGCAATCAAAACACCAGAGTCACGCCGACCGGTTCGATAAACCCGCGAAGATGCTAAAATCTAATTAGTTTTAGGCTCCACTCGGACTTATGTAAATAGGAGAACTATCAAATCGGCGGAGCACTAATTGAGCCGCCGATAAGAGAGACTTTCAGAGCAGCAGCGGCCAGCTTTATGCAATCTTTGGAACCCGGAATTCCATTTCCCAAATTGAAACACATAAATTTGGCAAGAAAATAAAACTAAAAATAAAACCTAAACGGCTTCTACGAGTGCGCTTCGAGATGGAGAGTCGTTAAAGACTGGCCATTAAAATGAAACCTTAATTGAATCGAGACAATGGCCAAAAGTCATACAATAAAGAAACAAAAGCGAGACATCAGCCGCCACAGATCATCTCAATCAAATGGAAATAGTCTAGAGCCTCCCACGCAATGTTCTTATGGATTTATGATTCTTCAGGTGTTGTTTTTTTCTCCTGCTGCTGATAGATGGTTATGGAAAAATGCCACTCGTCTCACTCAAGCGGCTTGTCAGCTGTCGGGCCTTAAGCTCTGGCGGATTTGCCAATCTCTCCTCAGTTTGTGGCAAGAATCGAAACTAGTTCTGACTCGGGCTGAAAATAATGTATCTTTCGGTTTGTTTTTTTATTTTTAATTCGTTATTAGTTGACAACTCGCGCTGAAATGTGTATGTCCATTAAAGTCAGAACCCAATTAAGTTTTTGTGTTGAAATGTTTTTATGGCACTGACTCAGGTGTCGCATAACATGAATAATTCTCGGGCGTAGTCGGATTCTCTGCTTTAATATTCATTTAGACCAATCCCAAGTAGGTAATCCGGCGGACTTTTAGGTAATCCGAATAAACATGGTCCGAGCGAATTAAGAGATACATATCCGTTTTCCTGTTGACCTTAATTGAATGCTTCTCCAAGCCGGGCTTACAAGCCCCCAATTAAAGCACCCATTACAAAATACCGAGCAGACCGAATGTGCGGCGTCATCTCGAGCGGGGCATACATAATTCTCGAAACATAATGTTGTGTGTAAAGTGGGTGAGGTTGTGCAGCTTGAGGTGTGCCTTGGCAAGAATCTGCCCCAATCATGTCGAGTCATTCTCCCGAGACAACGAGCAGAAACGGAGACAAAACCTTTGGCAATCCGGGCGACAAATGCCGCCAACTGGGGGGCGTTAATTGTCACAATTGAGGCGTGTGAAGTGCCATAAAGCCAGCACATCTACTAAATGTGTGTGTCTGTGTGGTGTGACGACCTTGGGGGAAAATCAGTTTCTATGCTCGGCGTTAATTGCGGTTGCTCAACACTGTCTGACTGACTGAGTTCTGCTGCCCATTGACTCATTCAAGCGTCAGAGCCGAAGCTCAAGCTAACCAAGACTTGAGGCCACAGGCAGGTTGCCAAATTTGCTGGCCCTCTTCTGGGCCTCTGGGCCACCGCTCTTGAAATGGCCAAGAACACGCGCATGCGTGAAGATCACTGTGTTATGAGCGCTTCCGGTCGCAGCGCGGATTCGCTTTGAGTCGCCCTCGAGTGAGTCAGTCGTTGGCGGAGATTCGGAGGGGACTCGGTCGACTTCAGAGTGGAGTCACCCAATGCAGTTGCCGTTGCGGCAGGTCTGCATGGGGAGAAAATTATAATAATGGTTTTGGTTTTTTTTTAATGTATAAATTAATTGAAACTGATAATTAATGGTAAGACCTAAATAATAATTAATGAATTAACACAGATGTGTAAATTCTAGATATTTCTTTATTTGAAATCTAGTCCACATTAAATACAAAAATTATATTAATTTCACAGAACTTCAAATGCAGAATTGAATTCAGAACATAATAATAAAATGATAATCTGTCATAATCTACAAAGTTATTTTACTTAAACCAATTTTATATTTCGGTTTTTAGCACAATATAATCTGAACTTTAGTTCTATCTCTAAGGGACAAAAATTTAAATCAAAAATTATTCAATTAGATATATTCTCGGTTAAAAAAATGTTGTCTAAATTGTCTAAATAAAAAAAATTCAATCAAAAGTACTAATCGTTTTGTATATCTTTTTACCAATTCACGTTCTTTCTGTGATATATATTTTTGGTTATTTTACATAAGCTGTTTTTTTTTTAGTTGCAACCCCAATTAATCTGCTAAAAATGATCTATAAATTGTTATATTTTCTTTTCGTGTATGTCTCGGTCTTCGTCTCTGACTGATGACTGCTGCCAGCTGTTTTCTGTTATTTTATTTGTACTTGTACCGATTTTCCTCAATTGTAGCGCCATTTATGCAAATTTACCATGCGACTCCTACTCCTCAGCTGGCTGTTCAGCGTCGCGTTTGTTTGTTTGTTTTTCGACGCTGTCGCTTTTTAGAAACTCTTGGCGTTGGGCAATTTTGTTTGACAGACAACTCATGGGATGCCTTTGCCTTTGCCTATGCCAGTGGACCAGCTGTAAGTGCAACTGCAACCTGCAGCCTGCCACTGGCAACTGCACCCTTAAAAAAGTGTGAATTCTCTGGGATTCTAGTTACGATTATGGCCTGATTGTTCAGCTATTTCGGTTCGCACTGCCACTCACCATCTTCATTCTCGATTCGTGATGCAACCCCGGTATTCCACGGATCAACTAGAAACTTTCAGCACTTGCGTCAGCACCTAAAATATACATTTTCGATCATTGGTTTACATCCGAGCGAGTGTTCCATATAGAAGTCACTCTGTTTATGGCAACAGCTACCCACTTGTAAGCGACCACACACACTAAATCGGTAGAGCCGCGTTCAGGCGGCCAAAATCGCTAAGAAAACGCGCGCGTGTCGCCAGCGACGAAGCGAACTCGAGCAAATTTGAAGTTCAAATAACAAAAACTGCGCCGACGCCCGGCGTATTTATAAGAGCGACCGCTGCCGCAGCCGAAGACCGCCGACGAAGGCGACGCTCGGCACCTCAGACTCTGCCTCTGCCTCTGAAGCTACGCCACGCATGCGCAGTGCAGCCAGGTGAGCGATCCCACAGATAAAAAAATGTATCTTAAATTGTGATCGAAGGAATCTCGAAATAAGCCCATTTAGTGTTAATATAAAGATGTTGCAGATATTGCTAAGATGTTAGCTGGATCGTTAAGAACATTTATTTAATTAAATTCATATTATCTTGATGCTATAATTCTGGGTTTAGCCCTAGTAAAGTGGTAAACACTATGATATCTGCATTAGGATTCAGAATAAACATATGTTTCTTTATAAATATATATATATATGAGTTCATTATTATTTTTCTTACATCTTACATATTTATTTGGAAATATAATGGATTTTTCTTGAATACTGTTATTCTTTTCTCGCTCTGCACCTTAGCTATGCTTGTAGACCTGACCACCTGTAGTTGTGGAATTCGGAACTAGAGCTGGGCTTCGTGCGTGCCCACAATTAGGCAGACATCAGGGTGCTAATCGGTCTTGAAACTCCGCCCAGTCTAACTTAAGGCAGTCTAAGACGAACTGGAAGTTTGCGCCTGGCCAACTGCAGAAGAAGCACGAAAATTGGCTTACAAATTGCCATCATTATGCGCCAAAAATAGCAATGGCATGACCTTGGACAGTTACAGAGAGCTCGGAGCAAGAAAATAAGGAAAAGTAAGAAAATGTACACAAAAAAATAAAGAAACGAAAGAGATGAATGGGTTTCTCATTTGGGAAATAAATTTAGGGAACGGTAAAATGAGTTATCTTACGATTTGTAATCAATAAGGATTTAAAGTGGGACTTTGCAGGTGTTTATTCAAAGACTTTATGACTTTAAAATTCACTCTTTTATTTACCTTTAATCTTACGTTTATTTTTACACATTTTAGCCAGAATTAACTCAACATAATTTAACTTTCTAATGACTCTCAGTTCAACTTTCAAGATCTCAGGCAATATACTTTGAGCTTATGATTTACAAGTTCAAGTTAATTAAATTAAAGCATTTCGTCGAATGCCGAAAATATGAAACCACAAATGATGACTAATTTTGAGCTTAGCTTATTTAAAAATAAGCTAAAAACTAAGTTAAATTCTGCAGTCCAAATACTATTAGATCTATTTTAATGGGTTAAGTAAATAAAGAAAATTAAGTTATTACAGATAACATAGTTACTATTAAAAAACATTCCATAGTAAACTCTATCATTATCCAACGAACCTCTTAAAAACCTCCTCTTTTCATTGCGAGCGTGCCAAAATACTTTGTTATCTTCGCCTTGCAGTTTTGCTACCGTTTGAAGTGAGCTGAGATGCGATGGCCTTGAATTTCCGAAAATCGATCGGAGTGCAAAAAGAACCCAAAAAAAAAAAATGAAAATCAAAACTCGAAGCGGTTTTTACTTTTATTTGGGCTGTTGATTGACCTTAAATGGCAGTCCAAAAACTATCAGGGGAAATAAGGCAGAAGTAGAAGTGGAGCTGGCCAAAAGTGTGAAAAGCGATCCGATAGCTTCGGTTTCATCAATCAAACGAAACTGCACCCTTTGTGATCGATCGGGCGAGGGGGGAAACCTTGTTCGTGCCGCTTCTAATGGCTTATTAATGTTGATCTTCGTACTAATCCTTTGGCTGACAAATTAGACAATCGATCAAGCCAACGGTCTCCATTGTTGATTCCATTAAATTAAGCTCTAAATACAAAAAAAGAAGAAAAAAAACATAGAAAAAACCTTAAACCCTGCAAGCGAAACAAAGCCGCGGAAAGATGCTGGTCTGTGTTCGCTGCTCGTCGAACAAATAGAAATTCAATTATTAATAATAATCATAAATCGAACGAAAACCGGAAGATTGCCCGTACAAGATGCGGTGTGTACAACAGCCATTTGATTCGACTCAAGTATTTCAACTTTCAAAACTATGTTTTTCAGCCGCACAGCGCTCATAATGAAATGCCATTAACGACTTGAACTGAAGCTGAGATCGTTTATTGCCGGCCGATAATTAAAAACTGCGGAGCTGGAGCAGAGATGAGCCGGGTTTCCGTCGTGTAGAACTAGAAATTCTATTCACCTAATCCGCTTAGCACTAAAAAGTAGACAAAACCTAAGACCCCATAACAGCTTTTTAGCATCCCCTCGTAAAGGCGAAAAACACTCAAGAATGTTAAGCCTTTGATTGCACACATTTGGCTAAGCAAAATAAAACAATAAATCAGTAGAAAATATATGCTTATATATGCATGCTTTATTACGGCACTACCAACTAGGATGCGACTAGAACCTGGTTAAGATTCCGTGGACTCGTGCCATCAATAATATAAAACCCATCCGAAGTTTTTATGCATTTCGCTGCGACAATTTCGCCCATGGCATACAAATGATTCGCCACCCGAGACCACAAGGTAAACGCTCATAAAACCAACAGACAACGGAGGTAGCAAAAATAAGATAAATAATAATAATCAGCAGGTGATTCAGCCCCGATGGTTTTCACCCAAAACAAATCCGCGAACAGTTCATTAAACCTCCAGGCGCTTTAGCACTTGTATAAATCGAACCGATACAATATACTCACAAACAAATAAACAATCAAAGATGACAAATGAAAGTAAAATTTGAGAGGGCGCCGTTTGTCATACTCTGAAATGAAAAGTGTCTTTGATGCTGGCAATGAGATAAGCCAGCAAATGTTTATCAAAAGATATATGTCACAAGATTGAACTAATTAAATTTAGGGTAAACATATTGCAAGTGTATTAAATAAGCTACTCTTTTATTCAAGTGTATAAATAACTTTTTGGTGGAGAGAATAAAAACAATTCGTATAGAAATATTTCTTTGTGTATTTGCGAATTTCTTCCCACATAATTTTAACAATTAAATGAGTAGGTGTTGCTGGAATTTTTCTAATTAACTAAATAATAATACATAGTAAGAAATTTGTATCTAAAACATTAAGAAGTATCCAAAAATAATTTCAGAAATTCTGGAAAATCTCTGGCAACCAAAAAGGTTATTCCATTTATTTGCTACTGTTACCAATTCCCCTAAAAAGTTCGTATACCCCACCCGTTGAAGGGAACCACCCACAAAGGTCCATTCATCAAGATCTAATTACGTTTGTGACAATGGATCCGCAATTGATGTAATGAATTTAACTGACAAATTTATAACAACTTTCGGGGCGATTAGCTGAAAGCGAGGGGAGATGGATGGCTGGTTGGATGCCTGGTTGGGGCGAAGTCGGTTCGTTTTCGTTAAACACAGTTTTGTCGGTCGTAAAGCCCGGCGACTGGTGAGTAAACCGAAGTGAAACCGGCGACCATAACAAGTTCAGCTTAATTGCAGCCTACACAGAGATCGACATGAAGATCGCGATGCGAGGCATCGGAGCATCTGAACGGATTTTTTGCACTCTCGTTCCAAGGTCGCTGGGGTTGAGAACCAGAATCGGTGCGCTTAATGGTCAGCACATGGAGGGGAATCCGAGCCAGGGTCCGAGTGCGATCCTGTTACAAAGGAGGAAGTGACTGGGAACGGGTTCTCGGCTCGATTCTCGAGCAGAAGGTGACCTTAGTGGCACAGGATTTCGCCTTTCTAAATCGCTTCGCTTCGCCCGCTGTGGCCGACGTACAAACTTGGTCATAATTCATGGCTAGAACCGAGATGAGAACTTCCTGTCAGCACTTGGCTGCAGCTAATGGAAACTTTTGATTTAGATTTCAGGCAGAACTGAACGCTGCTTAATTAAAGCCTAAACTGGCCCGCCAAATCGAAGTCGAAACAATTGCCGTAAATATTTATGGAACTCGACATTCATAAATCACTTTCAGCCAGTGAACGCACCCACAGCGAATAAATGGATATCTACTGGATACTACATTGCTGGGAGTTGGCTATATCTCTCAGTATTTTTTCGTCTTTTCTTATTTTGGCGAGACAAGCATTCTTTGGCGCAAATGTTGCGGAAGTTAACAGCTAATTAAAGAGCTTGCCTGGAAATTAAATAACGAGCAGACACAGATACGCGTTTATTCTCTTTATTCGGGCGCGTTTCTGGTCGGTTGCATTTGGAGCGGACTCTCCGCCGTGTCTGCCACAATTGATTGCCCTTGCCGCCTGCCAAGTCGAGCATGCCACACACGTTAATACAAAGAAACTGAAGCTCTGACTGGGACTGTATCCGAAACAGAAACAGTCTCAGCTCCCTGCGGTGCTCTATTCACCTACGCGAGCATCGGGCTGGGCAAGGTCAAAGCCAAAAGATTTTAATGCCTTTGGTATGCAAAATGTTTACCATTACAATCCGGCCAAGTCCCCTCACCCCCTCTGTTGGCTTTCAAGTCGCCTCGGCTTTTAACCACAAATGCCAGGCCAGCAGCTGCCACAAAACACTATCACAAGCCGAGGGAAAACAAGTTTCGATGCAGGTTCAATGGCCAATTTCGAGGGCCAATAACAGGATGAAAATGATTCCGAAAATGAGAGAAATTTTGTCAGAAGAAATTTGCATTAATTTTTGAAAGGGAAATGATTACTTTACTGGTTCCGTCAAGTTCATTGCCTAAGTCTTTTGTTATTGTTTTTAATATTTAATTTTATATATAGACAGATAATAATAAAATAAAGTAAAATTAAAAGTCAAAAACAAAGTCATTTACTTCTGATATGAAACATAAGCATTTTTTCTCTGTGTAGAGATTCGCAGGGTTCAAGTGCGTCCAATTCGCAGCGACCTTGGTGGCAAGGAACAATCGAATCGGGACTGCCACAAGATTGCGGATGGGGATAGTTGTTCGACCGCAAATGCGACGTGCCTGACATGATAATTCCCCGCCAGACGAAAGACTTAAGACACGAACCTGTAGCAGCAGGAACTTCTCAGCATGAACGCTAAGGCCCGGAGATTGCGACACCTTTAAGCCGTCTCGCTGACGGTGTTTTAATGCCTTCGGCATATAGATTGATAATTTACAATACTGAAATTATTATCGTATCAAGTGCTGAGTGCATTTTGAATGCAGTCTTGGTTCCCTTGGTCCGCTAATGATGATCGCCTTAGCATCTAATTGAGTTATAAAGCTGCCCACGCATGGCTGAGCAGACAAATACTCGGATACGAATCAAATTACTAGTTCGGTTTTATTGGTAATCTCAAAGAGAAAAAAATATGGTAAGTGCACAGTGGTCAATGGGGAATACATAAAAATAATAACATAAATAGCAGAAATAAGCAAAAATGGGAAGACAATATATGGTTTTTAAAGTCTTTATATATATTCCTTCATTATGTTCCAGTTTCAGGTAATTTTATATTGATTCCACTGTGCTCTACTTCTCCCATTTCGTGCACTTGAACTCGAGTGGCCGTTGCCCAAATTAAATACCACACAAGATACAATAACTCAGCGGAACAACAATGGGGACCATGGCAAGAGAATTCCAGTGGTTTTTCCACTTAACAATGTAGCAATGATTTCAATTAATTTCAATATATCTTTCTTTGGCCTAGAAGAGGCCACAAAATGCTAAAAGTCATAGGTAAAATTGGGCTAAACAAATAATTAATTAGCCATATTATCTAACTGATATTTTTTGAATGATCTAGACAAGCCAGAACTACTCGTCGACTGTGAGAAAGTGCAATGAATGTCGGCGTTAGCGTCCGCTGACTTAATTTATTTAGCCACAAAAAGCAAAAAATAAAATAAACAGAAGTCTCCCCAGTCTAATTAAAACAAGTTTTGCATCTATTCGGACGCGATTCTTATGAAATTTGGACCTCGAGTGAGTCATTGTGCCGAGATGGCTAAATCAGAAAAATTGATGAATAAATAATAATCATATTTAAGCAATATTTATCTGCTTGGTCACGCTTCGGTTCAACAATGAACTGCTAAACGATCTTTTAATAGCCAATTTAAAGCTATTATTAAGGCTGGCCATCGGACTATGAATATGAATCCGAAAATAAAAACGTTCTCGTTTTCGACAGAAGAAAAGTGTCAACAGAAATACAGTTCTCGGCTACCGAATGACCTTTGATCTGGCTTATTCACGCAAAGGTTTCTCCGTAAAATCAAACGATTATTGTCGCACCATTCTCGCCGTCCGCCGGCCGTTAATCTTTCAGGGTGTCCATCGTCCATTGTCCATTGTCCATCACTTCCGTGACCTTTCCGACTTGACGTCTGTCTGACTTCCAATATCCGATTGTTGCCTGTCAAAATCCGATCAAGACAAATTGTTTCGGTCACCGCCAGCATTCAGCGGGTTTTATTTTCAGAATTTGAGACACTTGGCTTACACAATAACCGCGAGATCCGCTCGTCTAAAGCGATTTATGGTAAGCCACTCATAAATTACGCATACGCCGTGTTGAACACTTACTGGTTGCTCGGTGCTGCCTCTCTTAACGACTCGGTTCTTGGCAATTTGTACAGTTAATTTGCTTCTGAAATAAAACCCCTATTAATTAGATTAGGCCAACGATATAAAACAAATGTTTGCTGGCCCCATTTGAATTGCTAATTAGCTGGGTGCCCCCGTGTGATTGACTCCTCAGAGCGGCTTTTACGATGACATAAAATAGCCAGCGCACAGACTCTGGTCCGCAAATAAAATGAATACAATCAACGGTAGCCATCAGAAGCGCAAGCATTAATTTGTACAAATCATAACATTTATTTATGTAATATTCAGTTTGTCTGTTTCGGTTTGTTGTACTTTTTTTTGTATATGTTTTTTGCTGCTTAATTGAAGCAATTATCCTTGCGCAAGGGGGGCAGTGCAATTAATCTGTTGGCCATCCGGTCAAGAACGCATCGTCTGGCTATTGAGGCTAGTGAGGGCTATTAACACTATCTTTAATCTGATTCTAGTATTTCTCTACTTAGGTCTCTCTACTGAAGCTAGTGCTGGATGAAGTTGGGTGCCACTACAATTCTACTGAGGTTGGAAAAGACTCCTCTTTCTATTTGTTTTATGTTCTTTGTGGCTTTGGATATTCCCGCCTTAGAAGTAGTGTCCATAGTGGCCATGGTGGTGATGCAATCCGTAGTAGCCACCGTAGTAGGGATAGCCTGGGATAACAAAGAATAAATATTAAATGGATAATAGCAGAAGTAACATGATAATTTTATTATAACACTGTAGACTCTAGATATTGTTTTATTTTATGCGTAACAGAAAACATCGAGTATTCTTCACTAAATGAATTAATTAATTAATATGTAATAATTATATTCGTATAGTTGTTGGCTTTTAAACTATTTCACTGATCACATGACACTTCATTTTTTGTATATATTATCTCACCGATTCCGTAGTAACTGCCACTATAGTGCGGCCAATATCCGCCGCCGTAGTATCCACCCAAGTACGGTGACGAGTAGTATCCATATCCGAAAGAGGCAGCACCATCCAGATCCTTCTCTTCCGCCTCCACAGCTGCCTCTTGGTCACCGCCCTCCTCCCGCCCCTCCTGGGGACGTGGCAAGGCCTCGGAGCCGCCCAAGAACACAGCCAAAAGGCCGAGAGTGAGCAGCAGGCACAGGAATCTCGATTGGAACATCGTGTGGAGGATGGTTTTACGGCGGATTTTCTTTAAGAAATAAAAACGTTGACGGTGGAAATGCCACTCGGGGCTTACAACAACTGACTGACTGACGCTGGGAGCGTGCAACGGGCTTTTATAATGGCCAAAAAACGATTCTTGCAACGCCGTTGCCATCAATGCCCAGCGACAAAACAATTGTCTAAGCGAAAACGCTTTTCCCCTCCAATTTGGGCGATTCCACCTAAACTGCGTGTGCTTCTAAAAATGCAGCAGCCCGCGCTCCGCCGAAAATCCCCCAAGTATCAATGAATTTCTTGCATGACCGACTGCTAATTACAATGCTTTGGGCCAACTTGCGTTTGCTTGTTTTGTTGCCCACATCTTGCCCTCTTGCCTTTACCTCTGTGTGCCAGCCACCCACCGCCCACCTTCTGTTGTCTGTGATCAGTGGGGTCAATGTCGCAATGGGCAGTGGCTCTCTTGTCTTCTCTTTGCTTTTCTTGTGTTTTTTTTGCTGAAAAGTCACACAACTCAGCGAGCAGTCAGGGAGGCTTACAGGTGGCGCAATGGCTTAAGGAGTTCTTGGGATATCCCTTTCCCTTTTATTTATATAAACAACATTTAGCCAATTATATAAGTTATAAATTTTAATTTAAATTAATTTGACTGCCATAAATCCGACAGATTTACCCAAAACAGTTATTCAATTTCCTCAGATAACTCACAGCACCAAGAAATTCTCAGTGTGGTCCGAAAATAAACACATTTCTTTGGCCATCCCCTCATTTGGTTACATAATATGGAGCGATTTATCTTCCCTATGCGCGTTCCACTCTAATTTATCAGCAGTTCCCGCCAACACACTAAATAATAATCATAAAAAACTAACACACGTTCTATAAATTAAATAATTCTTTGTCAAAGTGGCTGGACAACATTCTAATCACATAAAAAAGAGCAGCCCAAAAAGTGTCTGTCTGTTGGTTTTTTTTTGCGGGTAGCCAAAAACGAATGTGGAAATGAAAATGTGGTCGCTCACAAAATCTAACATCAAACCTCTAAAAGCTGGCATCCCCATAAAATTAGCCACGAAACCGTATGCGCATTACCTGAAACTGGGCTGAGGGCGAGTTCTACTTCCCGCGTGGTGAACAGAGGTCAGGTGTTTTCTTCCGCTTCATCTGCGCCATTTGATTTTCCTGTACTGTTTCCCCCCAGCTATTTTAATAGCCCCGAAAATCTTCTCACAAGTTTGCATGTTAGGCGGGGTCAGGGCTCCATACAATGCGTTTCGCACGTCGCGTCGACCGTCCAAGCTCGGGGCTAATTGCCACTTTTCGGCTTGGGCTTATCTAAATTGCCGCATTAGCCAAGAACTTGTGACTTGGGCTGGGACTAGAGGCAGAGTCGCTGTAATTAGCAGAATTAAATGATTGGCTGCCCAGCAAGAATCCCCATACCCCCCGGAGATGTAGCATTGAAAGAGTTTGGGGGAATCTCGGAGTAAGGTGAAGAATTCCACGGCAATTATGCGTTGACTTTTAAAGTAAATAACAAATACATCGAAGAAATCAGCATAATTTTCACCTTAATTTGTGAACTATTTTAAATATTTTAAACTATTTTTAACCCAGATTATTATTTATTACGAAAACGAAACACGTTTTTAATAAATTAAGTTACTTATTTGAATTTGTAATCTGTCTAAATACCCCCTAACTTCTTTGAATAAAAAACCTAAATTGACAACTTAAATTTGTTTTCTCTATCTCCCTTAAGGTTATTAAATTCACATGGTTTTAATTCTATAAGTAATACTTTATTCCACCTAAATAAATTAATAAAAACTAATCAAACAGGACAAGAAGTAGGACCTATTCCCAGTCCAAAGTGGATGCATTCTGTTTGTTCTCTGGCATATCGGGGAACCGATGGAAGAGAGCCGAAGAGGGCTTCGTTTGACTGTCCAGCCGCGTCTCGTAGATCTTTCCCTCCTCGTTAATCAAATACCAACTGGGTGTGGGCGTGGCCCGCTCCAATTCGTCCCGATTGAGCCCAGTGATGGGCGCCGCCGCGGGCAGCTTCTTGGCCAAGTGGTCCAGCTCCTTGAGGTAGACGTCCAGGGCACGGTAGTCCGTGTTGTTGGCCACCTCGCCGGGGGCAATGGACCTGGGCGCCGCCAGGAGATCGTGCTCCTGCCACAAATTGCGTATATTAGTCATCACATCCGCATAGAGTATGGAATCATCGCTGCGAGCAAGCTGGTTATTTGGCGATTTAGATTTGGATTTGCGTGAATTGACGAGGCGACTGGCGAGGGGAGTTCCGGAAGCACTCGAAACTGTTACCGGTGGTGATTTGCCAGTGGTCGTGGTTGTCGTTGTCTCGGTTGTCGTGGTTGTTGCCTCATTGCGGAAGTGGCGCCGCCTCTCCTTAAATTTTTCCCGTTCCGCTGACTTGGCCTGGTGCTTAAATAATCTCTGGCGACGTCGCCGGCTGTCGCAGTTGGTGGCGTTGCTGCATTGCTGCTGCAATGGTGACCTTTTGGGGAAGGGGGTGACCTCGTTGGTGGCACCCTCCTCCTCGGGTAAGTAAAGGGTGGCATTCTTCAGGAGGTCTCCAATATGAGCCACCAGCTTAAGGCCCTGTGCCACATCGTATGCCGCTTTTCCCTGCCTCTTCTTGTCTTCGTTTTGGGGGATTTTCCCCTCCGGCAACTCCCTCTTCACCCTCTTGTTCCTCTTGTGCTCCTGATTACGACTCAGCATCGCCCGAAGTTTGTGGTGTTGGCCGCGATGGTAGAGCTTCTGCTCGAGATTTTTCTGGGAAATCAAAGTGTGACTTTGCCTTTGGATGTGGCGTTGCCTCACCAACGGTCCCTTCTGCCTCTGGCGATGCAGCAAACGCTCGGTTTTCCTCACAGAGGCCAGAATTTCCACAGGTATTTGCAGCTGATTGGGGGAGTTCAGGTGATTCTGAAGCTGCGTCTCCTGGGTCAGCAGATCGCCGGGGGCCACTACCTTGGCCCTGTTAGTCACCAGCTTGCGAGGCTGCTCCCAAATTACTGGCGGAGCGCCTGGCTGGCGGTGGCGCAGCCTCTTCAGCTGCTGAAAGTGCTGCGGTGGCTCTATGATCCTTATAACATCGCCCGCATCATCGTCCACATAGCCAGGACGAATGTCCTGCAAATGGGCTGGAACTCGATTCTCCGGCTGCTTGGGCTCTGGCTTGGAAACCCTATAAACTGTGGGAGGCACAGCGCTGCTGGAAGGAGCTGCATCCTCCACTTTGATGGCCTGGCTTAGGTGCAGAAGCAGAAGGAGCACCGGATAAATCCTGAATGCCATTGCACTTTTACTCTCGTTCGGGGAAATGCAGCTTTTCACTTTCGCGTTCGGCGGCCGAGCGACAACTGTGCACAAAGTGTGCTATCATTGGGCCTTTATAAAATTTCCTCGCCGTTTTTCCAATTTTCCAGTTTGATTGGCCCGACACGAGCCTTTCTTTTTGTTTCTTTCGCTCGCAACGAGATGGATGTGACTCTGAAGTCGTCATCATCGCCGTCGTCGTCGTCGTCATCGGCAGCAAATGAAAGCGAAACTGGCCAAGTGACGTTGCAAGTTTGCTGGCGGCTGGTTGCAGGTTGCAGCGTTCAACGTCCAATGTTATAACTGGTCAAAGTCAGAGTTAAAATCGAAGCTAAGCCGAAGCCTCAGACTTCGACTCCGTTTCGCTTTAGAAACCCACTTTGCATATAGGCAAAAGTCTGCGGCTTGGCACATTTCAGCCACGGTTTCTGTCTCTGCGCATGCAACTTTCTGGCTTTCTGGCTCTGTGGCTCTCTGACTTTCTGGTTAAAAACTAGTTTCAATTTTCGTCGATCGTGTGTGTAAGTGTTTTTATTTTCGCGGTCTCGAATCTCATTAGCGAGCGCGCCGCTTGACCCTCAACTTGAACTTCGCCAGAGACCCGCAAATATTTATACGAATAATATGTATTTGTGTCATCCGGGCGAAAGGCGAAATAATTTATGCACTGGTCTATTAATTTGGGTGTTTAAAATATTTCCTATGGACGGGAATAATGGGGATCGCTTCATGGGCTTGATTTATGAACGAATTGGGAATATATTATGGGCTTAATAAATTCAGGAATTTCTGGTCTTTGATATAAAAATGAAATGGTTCATTTGCCGACTCTCGTAATGGGCATCATATTTGCCGTTGTTTTTTATGGACAGTAAAACTGGCAGGGATCCAGATATTAATAACAATTAAGTTCACACAATGGAGAGCTTAAAAACGGTGCGAAAATCGTAAAATATTTATATGATATTTATATTTTTATAGGTTTTTAACTCAATTTAAAATAGAGTTTTGAATATATTTCTAGAAGATCTATCTATGTTCAATTCTTGGTACAAAAAAATGTATACATTAAGAATATTTAGTTATAAATTTGGCTTTATAATTCCTTTTTGTTTGACTCTGCATATATGTTTTAAAAATATCGAGTGATTTACATCATTGTTCGAAAAACAAGAAGTAGATGTTTTTCTACATTTTTTAAATAAAAATCTATACACATTAAGTCATTTGTAATGATAAATTTATTTATCTTTGCCTACAAAAAATGTATAAGCGCTTTCAATTAAGTTTTTTATTTAATTTTAGTTTATTTTAACACAAAACTTCTTAATGAATAGTTCACAACAAATAAGTAATAACAAATACAAAAGTTATAGGCAACAAACTTGACTGCAGAACGAATAACAGCTTGACTGTTAACTTGACTGTTAGTTGCTGGTTCTACAGTCAAGTTCGTTGCCTAAGTCTTTTTAACAGTCCAGCTAACAGACAATCTAACAGCCAAGCTGTTAGAATTACAGCTTGTGGGGGAGAGGAGAGAGAGGGAAAGAGCAAATCCATCCCTCTCTTTCCCCTCGCCCACAAGCTGTAGTGCAAAATTTGGCCGCTTGATGGCATTTTCGCTCCTACGTCCCTTTCAAATTATGTTTTAAAATATGTTTTACTAGTAAATAAGCCATTTCCGACCCCATAAACCTTATATATTCTTGATAAGCATAAACAGGAGAATCAATGTAGACATGTTCTGAAATTTTAAATGGCAAATTGCGAAAATGAAAATTCATATTTTGGACAAAAGTTAACGAATTTCAATTCGGAAAGCATGGACGTGTTAGTTTTTTTTTAGTTAAACAAACCAGCAAATTAAAAAATTAAAAGAGAAAGTATATTTTTAATAATAATATAAAATATAAAATTTAATTAAAAAAAAAAACAAAAGACAGCAACGAAGTAGATTTACCGGTTTACTTTTATATTTTTGATCTCAAATCAATTGGTTTTTTTTTAATTTTGTCAAGCTTTATTTGTTCCGCGTCAGATTCGTTGCCTAAGTCTGTTGTTCGGTATTTTTATTTTTGTTGTGAAACATTTCTAAAGCGCCTAAAAGACGCTTTAAATTTTACAAACTATTTCCACTACAAATTAATAGCAGCACTGTGACTACCTGCAATATGCATACGCTAACTCATTCTTTTAGCTTTTCTTAAAATATTTTACACCCCAAAAATGCAAATAAAACACAACAAATTTTAAATAAGTTATGTTTATTGCTAAAACTCTAGCTTTGACCAAGTAAACCTCCCCAACAACGAGGTCCTTCCGTATTTTTCACTACACACTACAAATAAATAAATAAGTAAACATAGTTGGTTAAACATTAGAGGGGATTTTGCGGGCGGGGGGATTTGAGATTAGGAGCTGGACCAGCTGGACCACTACGAGATTAGGCTCCTGGCGAGAACGGCAGAGATTATGATTAATGCGTTAGATTTGCTTGGGTTTCAGGCTGAACGGAATCATGCGACTTAGTCTACTCCACAACCATGGGCGTCCAGGCGTTGTCGCTGGCGAAGCCCAGCCGCCCAGGTACACCTGCACCCGGACGTTGACCACCACCCACAGCAATAACGCCTCGGCCACCACCACCGCCACCAGCCCCGAATCCCATGCGACGCTCGTGGGTTGTGGGCACCGGTATGGGATGCTGGAACACTCCGGCGCTTGGCACCCGTTGCTCCACGATCCGGGACTCCTCCGCCACTGCCGCAGGATGGACTGTGGTAGCCGCCGCCTCAGCCCGCCGGTTCTTCTCAAAGAAATCAATAATGGGATGGTAGTTGTAGTTGATCCTCTTGCCCGCCGCCGACTCCGCACTCGTTCCGCCGCTGGTGAGGATCGAACTCACCGGATAGACGGCCGGCGGCTGTACAGCTGCTGGTGATGCCGTCGACTGATCCCGATCCGGCTCCCAGTGTGCGGTGTGCTGGGTCGGAAGTGGCGACGATGCTGCTGCTGATGATGATGAGGCTGAGCCGGCTGTCGTCGGGGCTGGTGGGGCATAGAAACGGGGTCGCGACTTGCTCCGGCCGGGCTGAGGTGGCGCAGCTGTGGATGCACCTGGTGCTGCGATGGCACCTGCTTGATGGGCATGGGCGGCAGGGCCACCGCCGGCACCGATGGCGAGGCTATAGCCGCCTCCCGGACCGATGGCAGCGGTTCCCGTGCGGGCTGGTAGACTTGTGGTCTGTGGAAATCGTAGGCCAAAGGCAGCTCCTCCTGGTGATGCGGATGATATTGCGGGTGGGGCTGTGTGGGTGGAGGCAAAAATACGCTTGCGATTGAGCGGGACTCGCGGCTTCTCGGCAGCACCACCAAATGGGTTTACCTCTTGGTCCGAATGCGTCTCGCTCGGCGCCAGATCCAAGTCCAGCCGCGCCTCCGACTGCGGCTGCTGCGGCCGCCGGCGGCTCGCCTGGCTGTAATACTTCTTCGAGCCGAAGCTGGAGCTGGAACTGGAGCTGGAGCCCTTGAAGCCGCCTCCATAGCGCTCCTCGTCGTCGTCCGGAGGACTGAGGTAAGGACCCACGCTGGTGCTGACACCAGGTAGCTTAACCCTCACCTTCTTGCTGCTGGCATAGAGCTCATTGGTCTCTCGGTTATTGAATGAGGGATAGCGCAGGCCCAGCTCGTCCTCCTCGCTCTCATCAGCATAGTCCAGATCCTCCTCGTTTATGGTGCTATAGCCATTGTTGTTAGCATTTATGTTGGCCAGAGGCGAGTAGTCCTTGGCTTGGATGGAGGAGAGCGGTGGGAACTGCTGACGGTAGCCGTCCACCTGGCAGGAGCAGCAGGTGGGCACCTTGAAGATATCCACGTGGAGGCCGCGCACCTTGTCCCAACTGAGCAGGCGATGGTAGTTGTACACCTGGGAGCAGTGCGAGCGGTAGGTTTGAGCCAAGTAGGAGCAGCTTTCGCCGGGATTGCTGCGGATCATCGGAGATGAAAGATGATAGATTAAATTAATTTTATTTTCACGGGGATTAATATTAAAACCCACCTGCATTTCTCCAGCCGCAAGGTTTGCGTGTGCTGGCCAGTGTTCACTATGTACTTCCACTCTCCTGAAGCGGACTTGGCCTTCTGGGGTCGAGCATAGCGGACCACGCTCTGGCACATGCCGCCGGCGCTGCCCTCGTCTTCACGTCTGGAAAGCAAATAAGTAAATGTTAATGATTATTTTTTAAAAATAAATAGTTAAGTTGGAAAATACAGCTAAACATTACCGAGAAGATATTGTTATTCAATAAGTTTTAATTCTTTTGCTCAATTCAGTAAGTAAATTCTGTTTTACAATGTATTTGAATAGTTTTTTTCATTGTTTATAAAATGTTTCTTTTTAAAATATTAACAACACCCGAAAATAAACATGAGCAAGTATTTCGAAACTCTTTTATAAGGCTTATATATATTTTATAATCATTATAAATGCATCAAAAATGGTATTCTTTTGAAGCATTTTTATAAATCTAGTCGTTGTAACAATATAATAAAATAGACTAAGGCCGTTTTTACTTTTGAAAGGTTTGATTGTTTATATATTTATGTGCATAAAACCTTTCTAAAAATAACTTGGATGATAGAGTTATGTAATATTTCTCTAAATATATTTATAAATAATTACTAAGTAAAACGTACTATTATTATGCTTCACTCACCTCTTTTTACTCAGAGCAAAGTCATCGAATTCATCTCCAAATTCCAGATTATTGTTGGGCTTATCATAGAACTCGGCCAAGAGGGCGGACATGGCATTCTTGTGGCGCCGAATACTGCCCATGATCTGTTCGCTGTGTGAGGTTCAGGTTTTTTAAGAAAATACATATACTATTTCCAACTGATTTAATATAAAAACTCCTACCAAAACCAGTGCTTGTTGTTTAAGTCCTACCAAAAACCATTGACTAAGCATAAGTGCAAGGGATCGTTGGGCAGGTGAGTTGAATAAATTAGAGTTTTTATTAATAACTAAAATTCAGACTAAAGTAGACTAAGGACTAAGGACCGAGACCGAGAACGGAACCAGGAACCAGGACCCGGGAGCACCGTTCACCAACTAGCTACGGGAGGGGATCTTACAGCGGATAGTCTTCTGTGCGGATGCACATGTTGCTGGTGAATCGCTCGCATTTCTTATTTGGCGGCGATACGACCGGCTTGTGGGAACTGGCAGCGGTCTTGGGTCGTCCCGGCCGCCCACTGGCCACTGTCTGCACCCTCTTCCGCTTAATGGGCGACGCTGACTTCTGGCCGGGAAGTGGACGCTTCCCTAACCGGTAACGAGGTCCGGCTATGAGCTCTTCGGGACTGGGCAAAGGCTCCTCTCGTTTCTCCATATCTTCACCGCTGTTTCGCTGGAGGTCCAGTCTTTCGTCCGCACTAAGGGGCACCTCTGTGCCATTGAGGCCAGCGAAGGCCAGATCTTCAACCTCTAAATATGACTGACTGGAAGCCACAGCATCCTCATCCTCCCCTTCATTAGAGCCAATGGGTTGTTGGAAGGCTGTGGTATTCAGTTTGACAGTACGTCCTGCAATCCCACCCAAGAGCTGCTGTTCCGTCACCGAAATGGGCACGGATCGCGTGAGTTTGTGGACAAATTCATCGGCCGAACGGCGCACTCTTTGGCCATGCTTTTCCTCCACCAAAGGCTTGGTTTCATTATTTCGAAGATCAGCCTGAAGCGCCTCGTTTATCATCTGCGGATCCAATACCTCTGCCTGCATCTCATCGAAGAAGTCTTCCAAAGATTCTGATTGCTCCTCATCATCGATTGGCTCCTCCTCTGGCTTGGAACTCACAGCAATGGTGCCCACATGATCGTCAAGCTGAGACTCTTCTGCTATGAGGACATCCTCCCTGCGGTCGATGGGTTTGTGGAATAATGCAGCCGACGCCAAGTCGGAACCAAGATTGATATATTTCCGAGTGGAACTCTTCACCAGATTGGCCAGATCAAAGACAATGGGCAGCAGGAGCTTCTTGTCGTTGCCAAACATCATGCGAACCTAAGGGAATTGTTTATTAATAATTATTATTATTTAAATAAAAATAACATATTTAAAATAATAAAATATTGTACGACTTTAAGGTTCTTCATTACCTGTTCCAACTTCAGGTCGTGACCCTTCTTGGCGTTCATCTGGGCGGAAATCAAGGCGGACAGGGCCAGTCGCTGCTGCGAGGATAGCACCCTTAGGATGGGCATCACCTCGGTGAACTTTTGGCGGAGTCCCTCATCCGCCAGAGCCTTGGCCAAGGCGTTTCTTAGAGCTCGTTCCCGCCAGTCAAAAGGTGGGACCTGACGCTCTGGCTCTGGCTCGTCGAGATCCACGCTAAAGTCCAGCATGTTCGACTCCAGCTTCTTCTCAGTCTGCACGCCCTGCTGATCCTCCAGGTCGTCCAGCTGCCAGTTGTCACCACTCACGACATCCTTGGAGTCCGCAAAGTCAAAGTCCAGCAGCTCATCGTCGGCGGAGTTTCCGCTGACAAGGTCTAGATAGAGCACACAATAGAGCAGGGCCCAGAAGAGGCAGCCAAAGGCGCGGCCCACTTTCATTTTCAGCTCTTCTGTTTTTCTGGCTTTAATTTCGTGGCTCAGTTATTTCGTCTGCAAAGGAAAGTTAATTCAGGGGGCGGTCAGTGGCAGTTACTAAGCTTCGCTTAATTCCCCAAACCGAACAATGACAGCTGCTTAATTGTTTATTTATGGCCGCACTCACACGCTTTCAAAAAGCATACAAAAACACCTTTGGTCTATTCTTGGACTTGTGCAATTTGCCTAGAAATTCATAACCGCTTATTTTCGGCTTTCCATCGAAAGTAAGAGTCATTAGCATGAGCGTTAACTATTACGACTGCAGAGCACCCGGCTCATAACCATCGTCGTCGTCGTCGTTGGCCAGGCCAAGACACAAGCCTCTCAAGACTATAACTATTACTATTACGAGAGTCGCGTCTCCGCGTCATCTCGCGTCGCCAGCTTTTGGTAATCGCACTCAGCCATCGGCGTCGTCATGATCATGATCATCGTCTGAGCCGGAGTCGGAGTCAACTGTCATATCTGTTGAATGCCCAACAAGGCGTGAAGCAGCGAAGCCGCTCCGGTTGTTGTTACTTTTGCCATTTTTATTGCCACACGAGGTTATGACTCTGGCCTGCAGTTTTACGGCTCTTTTGCGGCAATAAGACACGCCAAAAGGTCATGTGATTGATTTGGCAGCGGCCCTAACTTCCTATCGTCATGATGAAGACATTTATCAAGCGCCAAAGGCTTGGGAAGACTCCCCCAGGCAGTGATGGCAGCCAAGTAACACAAGACAAATCAATCGAAACAGGCGGAAGAAGAAAATAATGATAAACTTTATTACTGTACTTAAAAATTATTTATTATTAGCCTTTTATGCATATACTAAGCACGGGGGAATTATTAAAAAATATGCTTTAACTTTGTCATTAGATTTACTTGTATTTATATTTCAAATAATTAAATTATAAATCATATTAATGCCATTATGTTAATAAAGTTCTTTTGGTAAGTAAGTAAGTAAGTTTTTGGTAATCTTCCACGGATTTTAATTAATTAAATATCAAAATAAATTAGTAGAGTAGGATAACTGGCTTTAAAAAGGAATCTTTATATATTGATTTGTATTTTCTTATATATATTTCATAACAAAAAGAAAAGCAGAAGATTGGTTCTGCTGCAGAAATTCCAATTAAAATGTTTTCATCTTTAAGTTTACAATCTCAGGTAATATTAGATATATTTAATCATTTTAATAAGTAAGAATTAAATCCCAAAATAAAAAAGCAATTAAATTTTAAGCCTTAAAAAGGATTTACCTTTTTGTAAAAACTGGCAACCTGTCATCACTATCCCCCAGAGGGCCCTGCCTCTTCGTGAACTGCTCTGGGGTTTCTCTTCTTAGCCATGCAAATGTATTATTTGCAAAGGAAAGTCTTTCTTTCTTTCTATCTTTCTCTCTTTTCTTTATTATACCACTGAATGGACCAAGGAGCTGACAAATCTGAATGCTAACTACACCCAAAACGCCAAAAGGCAGCAACAAACTCCTCGGAGGCAATGGAACTCACTGCACAGCTGCAGCATCGATGTTTGCCAAAGATGCTGTGACCTTTTGCACAGATGAAAAGTGAAAATTTGGCGGCATCTGCTGAGCGGCAACCGCAGTTGACAGTTTAGAAAAGGCAGCATCCAAGGCCAGGCCTGAAGACTTATGGCAGACGTGGGCCGGAGATTGGCGAGATTCGTTTCTTTCAGGCATCGCAGGCACCCAAGGCAAATAATTGAATGAAATGATGCGCAATGTTCGCTGCACGAACGTGAGGATGCTGCCGTTGTCATGGATGCGACTCGGCGAGGCCCGCAGTCTTTAATTTATCTCGCACACCTGCGGAGGAGACCATCTTCGCTAATGGCCGCAAAGGCTGAAGGAAAATGCTGGTGCTTCTGGTTTTGTTTTTTTTTTTCTTTCGTTTATATTGTATGGCCTTTGCATATATATACGTATACACTGGTAACCTGCAACCGGCTGGGAAAGCTGTGTACCACGATTAATCAAATTAAGCCAATAAGTCGCGGCCGTTTCCCATATGTTGCAGCCATTATTTCGGTTCCCAGGCATCCCAGCAATTTGGCGTGGGTGCCATCGCAGGAGAGTACAAATAAAAAACAAATTACAAACGGAAAGGGGAGTGGGATACAGATACAGATGAAAATGCAGATGCAGATGCTGCAGCTGGCTGAGCATGCAATCCCCCAGCAAATTCTTTGGCCACTTTAATTAACTTGTAATTTGCGTGCGTTGCGCAGACAACGAAACGGGGCCGAGTCGAAAAAAAGGCAGCATAAGCTAAAAGAAAATATATATAAAACACAACGAATTGAAGAAAACAAATTAAAGCAGCAGCTTCAGAAAGCAAGAAAGTCGCGCCTGCGCTCGCGCTGACAATCTCCGCAGAATCCCACTAAGCAGACTTAGGCCAAGACGCAACTAGGTGCTAACCGACTAACCTAGTAAGCGAACCCGCTGAACCACTAGCCACCACTGGCGACGACAGCTGTCCCCATCGGAATCGGAATCGGAGAATCAATATCAGCCCAGAGACAAAGCGCGTCATAAAAGTCCCAAGCAATTTGCCGGGCCCTAAACGAAAGACTCAGGGCACAAACTCGAAGCGGGCATAAACACCGAAAAGCGGCAACTCATATATACAAATAAACAGACCCACACGCACGCCTTAAACAGCTCGGACTGACACAATTTCCTCGGGCGTAAAGAATAAAAAGAATTCAAATTTTTGTGCGTCGGTGTAAGCGCTCTTTTTTTCTCCTCTGCTCATTTAGAAAGTTTTTTCCATTTCACATATTTGGCTAAAATACACACAAACACACACCGCAACAACCACAACAAATAAAATCGTATTTTGAAATTCCAATTTCGATTTTGTTTCTTTGTTTTTGGTTTTCAGCTTTCCGCTCTTTTTTTATGATTAATTTATAAAACGAGGCTGAGCTCAAGAAATCACCTCAGATCAGCTTCAGTCTTGGGTTCTTCCTCACCCAGTCGCTTTGCTCCCTTCTCCGATCGGCCTGGGCTTTAAGCTGTTTATTTCCTGTTGCGGCGCAAGAACCGAGTTTCCATTCCACTTCCACTCTACTTAAAGGCGATAATTTTCACTTTTTATGGCTTTGGCCAGTGCCGTCTGGCTGATTTTTGAGTACGGATTTACGGATTTTGAATGCAGATTTTTCACACTTTTCACACGCGCATTAATTAACAGATTTTCTACTTTGCCACACTTCTTGGCATTCACCTTCACTGCGCCGTTTTGGACCTAGCCTAGTTTCTTGTCCGCCTGCTACGTCTGAACGCTTTCAACACTCGCCGCCGACTGATTTGCTGCCTCAGCTGCTGCTTACTGCTTCTTTAACTGCTGCGGCTTGTGCTGCGGCTTCTGCTGCTGCTGTGGCTGCTGCTGCTGTTTTTGCTGTGACTTTGTTTCGGTTTGCGTTCTGGACCTCTTGCTGCAGTTTCAACTCTCTGCAACGTGTTTGTGCCTCAGCAAATTGCTTTTCTTGTGCAGCTTTTGCAGTTCGCAGGTCATTGAACCGTTGCTTAGATGGCTCCCATTTGCATATATGAATAAATTAGTGTTAAATGCGGAAGCTTTTCATTATTTATATAAATAATTTGGCTGCAGCCCAGAGTCACCCGTCGTTGATCGCTCGCCAAGTTCGTGTCTGAAGTCATTTGTTTTTGGGACTGGGTCAGGAAGCAAATCGCCAAAAACGGAAGCATGCTAAGCCGTATATTTAAACTGCTTTCTATCGGCATCATTAGCCATGAAAAACACTCTGACCACTTCATCGAAGGGGGGGTCAGTTCAGGAGTTGAGGAAAGAAAATTAATTTCAAAGCCAGCCGCGGCGGCACTTTCGTTTTTTAAGACAGCCCTCGGTGGCAACTTTGGGAGGTTGTTAGCGCCTCCGCCTATCCGTCAGTCGAAGCACAGTGGATTAAATGTTGATTAAAATATTGTTAAGGATTTTTATCAGATAAATATATTATTTGGCTTTATTTATTTAATACATTTATTAAATTATCTGAGACTATTAACCACTTATAGTAAAACATGAATTCATAAATTATTCTCTTACAATTTAGTATTTATAATTTCTATAAAACTTTTGCACATTTAATATTAATCAGTAATTTCGGATTAATCTTGGAAAATAATAAATAAGTTATTATTAAATGGCATGTCCTGCTGAAGCTTTAAATACACTTTCGTAGTTCAAAATTAATCAGTTCGTCTTGTAAATAAGTATTTAAAGGAGATTTCTCTTAGTTTAATGAACAATCAAAACTATACTCTCATAAATGAAAATTTTCCTTAATATCCCTTACCGTAAACCATCTATAAATATCCCAAGCTAATGACTTTAAATCGTCTTGCACCCCACTGTGCGGTGTCTTGAGTCCACTTCTATTAATGACTGTTCGTGCCTTTGTCGTTTCGCTTTTTTGCGCTTTATTGTTATTTCTTCATCATTGGTTAAACCCATAAACTATAGCGTCAAGTGCTCCAGGGCAAGTGCCTCCAATGACCACTTAAAGAGCATTTTCTTCACACTTTCCTTGGTAACCACAGCAGCGGCAAAACGGCACCAGCTGGATTTTCATTTCGTTTTCATTTGCACGCAACGATTTTTCCATCCTCCACGCACTTTATCTTAATGTCCATTTGTCGAGATTACCGCATCGTTGGACGTGTGTTTAATTGCAGCGTCATCAATCAGGCAACCATGGCCAAAACTGTCGTCCATTGAAGCCAACACAACATCGCTTTGGCTTTTCACGCCGCATATAGGTAGATTTTTCCGCTACCGGCGTTCATCTCAGTGGCCATAAAGTAAAATTGTAAACTGCGATGCACTTGGCTAATTTGCACATCACAGTTTTATTTTTATATTTATTTTTCTATTTTCCGACTTGTGTGTTCCGGTTGGGGAGTGACCAACCACAAAAGTAGCACTGCAGTCTGGCTGGATTCGGCTTGGGATTACTGACCCTGCCTTTTTGGGATGTAATATTGAATGCATAAGAACTTTGACATTGAAAATAATCAGGTTTACTTTATAGTTTTGCATTTCAGGTTGATATTCAAAAGGCACACGGCTGAAGACCTAATTATGCATATATTTTTAACCAGTGGAAATGTATATTTTTAAACCGAATTCCGGTTTTAAGTTTAGGCCTGTAGGGCTTCCTAGGCTTGTATAATACTGTTTTAAATATGTGAAGTACTACTGATTTGCATAAAATATGGTTCAAAATATTTATTTATACATTTTCAAGGTCAACTTAAAAGTTTTACAAAAACGTAAGGGACTCGTATGATCAAGGACAGGGTTTGGCTCTCAAAATATATGAATATATGAATTCAAGTAATATAAATATTCATATATTTGTTATTTAATAAAATAATAATATTTATACTTAACGCTTTAGTGGGTTATATTATACTGAAAATTATTCTAAAATGATCCTTTAAAAAATGAAGCATTTTTCTATTTAATATAATTTTTGAAATATTTATTAAAATGTTGTTGTACAAGTTATTAATTCTTGTGAGTTTTGTATTAAATAATGTGTACATTTTTCTATACTACTTTATTTTCTTAATTGTTCAATTTACAAAGTTAAATAAGCCCGCTTGCTTTTGGAACCAGTTGACGGAACTATCTTTGTTAAGTTGCCAGATATAAACAAAAAGTTAAAAGCTCAGAATTAAGTTAAATTAAAGGTTGCTTGACGGGTATTATAAGCAAGGAAGCTTTATCTGTTAAAAAAAAAACAATACAAATTAAGTCCTTTGTATTTAAAAATAATTAAGTTTTTTTTTGTGTTTAATTTTAGTTTATTTGAACCAAAACTTCTTAATAAACATTTCACAACGAAGGAATATAACACCCAAAAGACTTAGGCAACGAACTTGCCTGCAGAACCAACAACTAACCGCTTGAAAGTATGCATTAAAATTCTGCGAATCCAGCCTCTTCAAGCTAATGTACACAAAAACTTGGCTTAAAGCATTCAGTTAACAGAAAAATCATTAAAAGGCAGTGGTTAAGATCAAATATCCAATATTTGTAAGCATCTCAACCAACTAATAACCTTAAATCAAAAATGATGTCAAAGAAAATCTGCAAAATTACCCAGCAATAAAATAATAAACTCCAAGTAACAACATCAAGTTCAATTGGTGTAATAATCATTATTATATTTCGTGTTTAATTAATTTATTTGTACAATTCTATAGCTAGATATCAAATACAATTACATAGATCCTATGCGCTGCACGCTTATCTAAATCAACGAATAATTTTACACAACAGATGTGGTTCGAACTCTACGTTTGGATAGTGCAGTCAAATTCTGGCTACGTCGGGGGATATAGCTCAACTCGAAGATGGGAATTCAGAGATACAGACTAGAAGAACTAAGTGACGAATATTAAACTAGGCATAGGTAGCGCCATTCATTAAACGTAAATCATAAGAATTTTCGTATAAATATTTACAATGAAAGAAACTCTCTGGATCGAAGTGAAAATGGTTAACGATAAAATACAAATAATACTGCTCGACCAGCACGTCTGGGGGGAAGAGAATTTCGAAAGATACATAGATTGTGATTTTTTTAATGAGTTCGGGATGGGACTGAGGTGGTTGAGATGCTTGGGGAGGGGCCTGGGTTCAGTCAGCGTCATATTTCGCACTCGAACTCCGAGATCCGGTGGTTGAAGTAGACCACTCCGTGCTCGAGATCCTCGCTGAACCCGCTCACGTCCATGTAGTCCGACGCCGCCGAGTCGTCGTCCACCCATTTGTGCAGAGACCTTGTGATCTCCAGCCGGGACTGGGCGAAGGAGGGTCGCATGTGCGGATCCTTGTGCCAGCAGCGGGACATGAGATTGTAAAACTCGTGCCGGCTCTCCTTAGGCAGCTCCGGACGCAGTCCTTGGGGCACCCGACGGATGACTTCCCGGCCAGTCAGCTGCGAGTAGGGTGTGGAGCCTGAAAGTTGGAATAAATATGATTGTTATTATAAATAATTTTCAGGCGGATGTGAAGTAATCTCCAACTGTTTTAAGCAAGTGATATATTAGTTAATATGTCCTCTGATCAACCTCAAATAAATGTTTATTTAACCAGATAATTATCTGGAACAATACCTTGATTAGGATGCGTCATTGTGGACGACATAAATAAACAGAAAACCGCAAACTCAACTCCAAATTAAATATCCTCATTATAGAATCATGAAATGACAACTTAATTTACTTCCCTTATTTTCCTTATGAATGGCATACATTTTTTGACAGTTAAATGGTTTTAACTCTGTCTTTTTAAATAAAATTAATGGTTTAATTTACAGTCTGTACAATTTTATGAATCAATATTAATTAGTAGCTTTCTAAGTAAAAACTTTTCGAATGCAGATTAAGGAAATATAAGCTTTGATTTAAGAAAAACAACCTTATATACTTTCATTAATGTTTATCAATTCATAATTAATTTTTTTTAATTTTAAAAACCTACCCAGAGTAGCAATTTCCCATAGCACAATCCCAAAGGCCCAGATGTCCGTCTCGGTGGTGAACATGTGGTACTGCAGGCTCTCCGGCGCCATCCAGCGAATGGGCAGAGCATGCCTCTTGCCAATCGTATCGTGGCCATGGTGCGACTTCTTCTCCCCGTGGGCGTGCTCCTTGGAGCAGTGGCCTTGGCCCGGACCGTGACCCTGGCCAAAGGTGTGCTGCCAGTGCTGCAGGATGTACCGGCTGCCAAAGTCGAACTTGTATTTGTGGGCATTGTGACGCAGCAAATCGTTGGCCGCATTTTTTTCCTGCTCCTTGCGAAGGCGCTCCGCATCCAAATCAATGGACATGCCAAAGTCACAGATCTTGCACATGCCATTGTGGTCGAGGAGCACGTTGCGAGCAGCCAGATCTCGATGAACGATCTACGAATAAATCATTAATAAATTATACAAAAATATAAATATTTTCAGTATTTTTTGATTATTTTACCCTTCGGTCCGCTATGTACTCCATCCCGCAGGCTATGTCCAGGGCAAAGCCTGCCAGGGTGCGGGGCGACAGAGGCGCCAGACTCCTGCCGCCTGGCACGGATGCTGGCAATATATTGGTGGCACTTCGCGCTGCCCGCAGAAGGGACAGCAAACGACCCCTCATGGCATACTCCATGATGAGCATGTGTGGTTCTAGCAGGAAATAAAAAATGTATATTTATATTCTTAATTAATTAATGAACACTCACCGCTCTCCACACAGGCTCCCAGAAGCGTGACCACATTCTGGTGAGATCCCAGCTTCCGCATGATGTTGGCCTCATCCTTGAGGCTCACCTGGGCACTGCACGCTCTAATGGTCTTCACGGCCACAATCCTGGTGGCCCCAAAGTGGCCGCTTAGATCGTCCGCCTCCGCCTTCCACACCTGGCCAAAGTTACCCTCGCCGAGGAGACTCTTCAGCCGGATGTTGCTTCGCTCGAACTCCTGGAACTCGCTGGCCAGCGATGTCTTGTCATCGTTGTTGATTCCATACCTATTGTGATTCGCATCCCTCTGGGCTGCTTGGGACATGGGCATGGACTGATGGTGCTGCTGCTGCTGCTGCTGATGGTGCTGGTGATGATGCGGATGATCCACCTCATCCTCGTCGTCGTCCACTTGGTATTTGGAGTCCACCTTCTTCACGGGGCTGATGGGCTGCTGATCCGTGATGCAAACATCAAAGACTTCGCCTTGCTTGGCTCGCCGGCGCACCACATAGTTCCTCGCCAGGTAGAGAATAATGGCGGCCAGCGGGATGACTCCCACTGCCACAAGCACCAGCGTTACCAGGTTCATCCTCCTCATCTCCAGACTCAAATCCCTTTCGTTGGCTATCACCGTCGAGCTGATGTCCGGTGGAGCAACAGAGGATGAAGACTCTACAACTCCGATGTAAACATTTCCAGATGATGCTGGCGCAACCGGCGGGGGTGCCACCGTTGTTGTTGTACTGGTACTAGTGGGTCTCGGATTAACAGTGGATCTCACCGAGGTCAGGACAGTGGTGCGAAGAATCTTCTGACTGGAGTCGGTGGTGTGGGAGGGCTGGGTTTGAGGGCGAGGAGTCCGGCCACAATCGGCGGTGTTGTTGCAGAAGATTATCAGGTTGTTTTGATCCTCAATATTAATCTCCTGGGTCAGGGAGGGTCCCAAGGCTCTGATAAGCTCTGCGTCCTTGTCACTGATGGTTTTGGGTGCTTTTGGGGTGGCAGCAGTGGTGCTACTAGTGCTTGTGGTGGTGGTGCTTGGTGTGGTGCTCGTGGAACTCGTCGTAGTCGTAATTGTGGAGGTAGGAATTGTGGCTTTGGGTGTTGTTGTGGGCACTGGTGTCGTTGTCGTTGTTGTCGTGGTTGTTCTTCTGGTGGTGCTGGGTGCCTGGGTACTTGTACTGGTTGTTGTGGTGGGTTTCACTGTCGTAGTTGTTGTCGTTGTAGTCGTCGAGGTGGTCGTTTCCGCCTGCCCCACTGTGGTTTCCTCCTCGGCACTCAGAACTGTGATAATCAGCGGCGTGGAGGAGGAGGGCGTTGCCTTTTGAACCACTCTCCGTACCATCACTGGCTTGGGTACCTCTGCATCTGGCTGCTTCACCTCCTGGACGGGATCAGTAAGTCCGGCAGTGGGTCTTCCCGAACCCACATACCTCGTACGGCTCGCTGGCTGGACAGGGGGAGCTGCCGCCGGTGCCGGGGATGGAGCAAGTCCCCGCTCCCGCATGTGATACTTGTACCTACTGCGACTGCGCTCCACAGGCGTCAAAGGTCTCCGCGTGGAGGTTGTGGGTCTGCTGGAGCTTGGTGGCTCTGGAGTGGTGCTGGTCGTAGTGGCCAGCGTCGTGGTAGTGTTGCTCTGAGCTACCGAAACTTCCAGCACTCGCGGATGCTCATCATCGCCCTCGACTGGCTTTATGGTCAAGCCACCAGGTCGAATCGGCGGCAGCTTGGCTCCAAAATAGACATATGGCTTCAGCTCGTCCTCCTCCTCCTCGACATCCTCTTCGCCGCGCTCCATCGAGGTGGCCTTGCTCCGTAGGCCCTTGCCGCCCACTCCTGGTGGCTTCACGCCATCTGCAATGTGATTCACCGTGTCATTCTGGTCCTTGGCCACCACAAAGAGTCCGTGCGAGGACTCGTCGCTGAAAAGGATCTCGTTGGTGTCCCGATCTCCCGCAGAGCTAGATCCCTTGGCTGCCAGACTCTTCAGGACCACCGAACTGTTGCCACTGGAGGCCATGGCCATGCGGGTGAAGTTGGCGCACTGCCGCATGCAACTGGCGGTGGTGCGTCTCGTGAAGTTCTTGGTGCAGTTCCGGATGCACACAGACCGAGGATCACTGGGGGCCTTCGAGGTGCTCTCCACTGCCGCTGCCGCCGGAGAGATGGCACTGCGTCCGGTGGTTCCAATCCGTGTGCGAAAGCCACCGCGATGAAGGGCGGACCGCCGGGCAGCCAGCACATTCATAAGCTTGCGCTCCCGATCCTGCGCCGAGTTGAGCGGCGCAATCGATGGCCTGTTGGCCCCCGAAGGCCTATAAGTGGTGGGCTTATCGCCGACGACATCTGCAACGTAAAAATATTTACCCATTAGATCAGATATTCAATGGAATATTTTAAAAGTTGCTTTGCCCAAGTGCACGGGGAAAAATAATTGACTGCAATTGTAAATTCTACACTGAACACATTAATTCCTTCAACTTTCTTACTTAGCAAACAATGGTGCATTGTTTAAGATGTTTTATAATTATTTTAATTTCATAAACATAGATTGCATAGCTTTGTAATTCTTGCTGTGCCATAAGTAGGTATTAAATAAGGACTTTAATTATTCTAAATTCCATGGAAATAATTAATGCCCAAATTATGTAATAAATAAAGGATGGAATAAATATACTTTTATGAATCAGCAAAAAGAGAGTTACATAAATAATACAGTAATAAATCTTAGGTAATTTTCCTACGTTTTCCAACGTTTCTATTGTTTTAGAACTTTTATAATGATTTTCTCACTCCCATATCAAACCCATTTCCTTATCAATTTTCTAGCTCAGTGTAGGTTGGCATTCTTGACGCTAGATCGTGACAAATATTGGAAAAACAAATCTGAAAATGGAAATTAAATGCGACTGAGGCGGCGAGCACGGAACCCGTTTGGAATGCGAACTTAGCCTAGGGTAAGGCCTCGTCCAACAATCATCATCATCGCCAGCATCATCTGCGGTATTAACAAACGGCAAAATAGCATCTCTTGCCATCAACAACATGAGCATGGATCTTGAGAAACGAGGCTGCTCTTCTGGGCCATTAATCAGCTGGCTTAAACGCTGGCTTCTTAGACCGAAAACCATTTCGACCCGGACCAACTGGTTCATTTGATTTGTATTTATTTTCGTATTGTTGCAGTTGCTAATTAGCTAAGGCCTCCGGCAGCTTCTATGTTCTACGGTTAGGAGCCTCCGGCCAGGCAGCTGGTCATTATGGCCATTATTGGGCAATGGGCCTAAACTTCGAGCTGTTTGACCCGCGATCCGGGCACAACAATTACAAGGCGGCTTGCACAATTGTTTAATTTTCGCATTGCCAAAAGAGCCAAAACAGAAACTCGGAGGAGAAACAATGCCCGCCAACAAACACTGTTGCTGCTTTTCACAAACATTTAGTTCATTGGCTGGCAGTTTAGGCCAAGGTTGGACTGGCAACGCGGCTAGAACAAGTTGCAGATGCCGCTGTGCCACTGCCGCGCCGCTGGCTGCCGCATTTTGGCCACTTAGACGTTTGTTTTGGCCCAGTCGTTTCTCGGTCTCTTCGTTCGGCGGCGTTTTCTGCCGGATTTTTTAACACTGAGCGCCCCATTTGGGCGTCTCGTCACGTCGCCTTCAATGAAACAACGAACGACAACCGACAAGCAGCCGTCGGTTGCCATTTTGGCCGCAGTCGCAGTCACAGACAGCGGATCGGCTACGGATCTCTATTTATATATATACTGCCGAAAGGTGGCTTAACTATGAGGCAAGATGAGAGAAACTCCAGGAAAGATATGGCAAAATGTAGAATATTTCAACTTCACTAGATTTCCATAAGAATTTCATGTCAATTCCCTTGGGAAATCTTCAAAGTTACTTCTTTCTTGATTATTTCAGATTCAAAGGTTTATTTTAAACTAAAAATGTTAATAGTTTATTTGAATATTTCTGTTTCCTAATTAAATTATTGGTATAATTATTATTCCACGACAGGAAAGAGTACTTCCCAGGCGCTGTGACTTCCTCCCTTTTGGAATTGGGAACTGCGGCTGCCCATTCCGAGTTGGCCCGGGCGACTTCTTGGCATTAGCCATGCTGAAAATGCCGCTGCTGTTGGCCACCGCCGCTGCCGCTTGGCATGCGTTGTGGAATTTTAATTTGATTTTGGTCGTATACACGATTTTTTTCGGCTTTGCCAGAGCCAAGTTGGGCCAAAGAAAACCAAAACCGAATCGGTGTCCAAAAACCAAGCCAAGATGGGGCATCAGAAACGGTTCTCTTTGCTGTCAACAGCTATTTGTGTTTATTTTGCTTCATATTTTTTGTAGAGCTCAGACAATTGGCAAATTGCAAAACTGCGAAATAGGTTTGGGGAATTCTAAACAGCTTACATAACGCCCGAAAATTGTGCAGCGTTTGGCAGGTGATTAATCTCCGGTTAAATACGAATACAAAGCAACCATCAAACGGATGCGACGGCGTGACTAATGCCAGCATTAGCTTCTACATTTTTGCGAAACTCGCATCGAACTCTGGCCCCTCTCTCGCAGAGGCGAACAATGGAGAAGACCCCGCCCGGTTCGGCTGGCGATTCTGGTCGAAAAAAGCCAAGTTTTATTTGGCAGCTAATGAGACTTTGCTGCCGCACAAAGCCCATCAAGGTTGCTTCCTCCTCCACCGCCTCACGTCGCCCAATAATTGCACAGATGCCACCCGAACCGAAGCCACACTCAATGTTGGCTTAAACAGGGAGAAAAAGTTTAACCTCTTAATTAAAATAAATTTATTATAATAATTTGAGCATTGATAGGTTTTTATATTGCTCTTGAATATCAAATACAATGATTTTGAAATAAAAAATACAGAATAAAGAATATACAGTGTAAATATCAATAGTAAAAATGATAACAGCTTCAATTCCCCCAGTGTACCAACCACAATTGAGTTAGAAACACACAAACTGAACTATAGATAGTTGAGCGGGGGTTGGATGGCTGAATATTAGCGCTTGAATGAATCGCATGTCTTGGCTTTTGTTTAGAACTTTTAATTAAAAATAAATTACCGCCACGAGTGGGCAGAGGGGCCTGACAGACAGTCACAGCTGACTTTGCAGTTTGTTTATTGCTAATTGACAAACGAACAATTCAAGAAACACTCTGGAAGTACGTACTCGACAAGTAAAACACTCGTACACGCAATGCATTCGATCGTGCTGACAGCTGTGTTTGATTCGATTGTCTAAACTCATTTAATGGTGTCACATTTGAAGTTATGAAATATCATTCAATGAGCGGAAAATTCATAATCACATATCTAGGTACATATATAGCGACCGACTGTGGCTGTGACACAAATGTCAATCATACGCAACGTTGCACAGGCCGCCAAAAAGGCAAATTGACAGAAAATTTGGAAATTTCCGCCCCCAACAACCATGACACATAGACCGAATTTATAATGTATAATTTATAATTAGACATCAGAAAATCCGCGAAAAGTTACACAATAAATATGCTGTTTATATAATTTTTAATAACAATTTAAAAGTGCAGTCTCAGCGGAAATTGTTTTAGAAGGGAACGAACTGGGCTCATTGATATTTTTTATTACTTAATTTAATTTGGTAACAAATTAAAAGTTATTTGTAGTTGTCCGAAGGCTAATTGAATAATAACAGTTAGAGGTTATAATAATTTCATTGAAATGAATTTAATTAAAACAGTGAAGTTCCTTGAAGATGGGTAATAATTAAAAATTTTGCTTTACTTTAGAGTTTTGATACTGATACTTAATAAAAAAGATTTTCATTGGTTTAATTTTCATAATTTTCATATTTTATTAGTGATTATTACGTTTAATCAGTACTTTTTATTTTAAACCCCAATTTATCAAAGTAATCATATTTATTCCAAGGAATTAATTTATTTGAAATCCCAAATTTTTCACTGAATTAAAATAAAGAAATCTCTCTACTACCCTTGCCATATTAAATCATCCAAGACAGATTTCTCAGAAAAAATACTTAGCTAAGACTTACGCTTTTGGCGACCTTGACTCATCACTTTCTGAATCATTTAAATTCACTTATTTTTCGGTTTCCTGGACAGCAAAAGAAAGCCATTCAAGCAGAGCGAATGCAAATCCAAACCCAATCATCATAAACGCTGAAAACTTTCATTAATTCCCTGGCACTAATTCAGCCTCACTTTTGCTTTCTGGTTTTCAGTATTTTCCACAGCATTTGCCCAACTTACCTCAGAGAGAAAGAAAGACAAACACAGAGGCACTCATAACCACTCGCAGAAACAGCGGGCAGTTCATAAATTCACATTTTAAATGCCGCCTTGGCAGAAACAAAAACTTTCTCCGGCTTTCGTTGCAATTTTTCTTATTTTCCCACTTTGTTTTTTTTTTTCTTTATTTCTTTCTTGCATTTCTCACTTTCGTTTGCAGCCTGCAACTTGCTGCACCCTATCCTCCATATACATACTTATATATACTATGAGTATATCCCGTCCCACGTTCATGGCTGAAACGTGTTTGGTTATTTTGGCTCTTTTTCGTTTTTCGATTTTAGTTTTTGTATTTTCGTTTTTTTGACTCACTGAGCTGCGGACATGCAAGACATGTTTTTTAGCTGGAATCGCCAATCGAAAGCATTTCTAATGTGAAATCGAAGCATGCAACGCGAAATGAAATGCCAAAATCCAGCAAATGCCGCATAGCTCTTTGAGCATAACGAGTAATTCCGTTTTATTGGGGGTGTAGTCCCCACAAACTGGACTCTAAAGTCAGACATGAATTGGGATTTTTTATGGGAAAGTCACTGGAAAAAACCTTTTCAAATAAAGGAACAAATGTATATCTATCATCGATACAAACCCTATAAAAGCCATAACTAAATTAATAAAAATTTGTAATGTGACTGCAAAAGACAATTGCCTTATTTCAATAAGAACACCTTTTTTCAAACTTTCTTTATAAAATCTGTAATCAAAATATATCCTCAATTATTTGTCTGCAGTCTGTTGCAAAGCCTGATCGAGTCCAGCTATTTGCAGGAGCCGTGCCAAAGTTGTCCGATTCGACATTTGGCCAAAGAAGGAGCCATCGCTGGGAGCCAGCTTTTGTGGGTGCAGAAATGGCAGACAAATGCAGGAAGTGCAGCTGCCAGCGACGTTGGGACGTGAGAAAGCCAAGAGAAATGGCAAAGGTACTCGCACTCGCTACGAAGAAATGCAAGCCAAAAGCATCGCATCACGGATGTCAATGCGGAAATGGGACTGAAAAGCTGAAAGCTGCAAACTGCAAAAATACAAAACAGAAACTGAAGCTGAAGTTGTCGTGAAATGCCGCTAAATGAATCGTTTTGGAGCTGGCTGTTGGGCTTCCTGGTGCGGCTTTAACCCTTGCCGGCCGCCTTGACAGACCGCTGACACCCAAATGTTGGCAATATAAGGTTTATGGGACTGACCTTTTAATTGCGCAATTACGGCCCAGAGAGCGATTTCCACTTTGTTTTCCATTTCAAAGGCGCATATGTTGGATAATTGCCGAGTTTTGTTAGTACCTGTATTTTTCAGTTTTCCTTTAAAGCCACATATATAGCTCGATGCCATTGTGCGACGTTCCGGGGGCTTCCGTTTTTTTGTTTGGCTTAGCGAGCTCGGCGGAAAATAAAAGTACTATTCAATACCTGTGCATTGAGGCGTTGCGAATGGCCAGAAGGGGCGTGGCACATGCTCATCATCGGCTTGTCCGTCTCTTTTACGCAACGCAGCAGATGAAACCTTTGCACCACCCCCATAATTAGCTTTCTGCCGCTTTCTTTTGTCCCACGGATTTTAATTAAGTCGCCACTAAATCATCGCTATTGCATAACCCGGAGTTGTGGGTCACCAGCGGTTTTATTATTAATCACGCAGCCGAGAAATACATAACATAAAACCGTCGAGAAAGACAACGGACGACGCGGCGGTGGAAATTAACCAAATTATGGACCTGCCGAAAGGGTTCAATAAACCGAGGCCGCAACGAAAGCTAATGAAAAAGAAATTATAAACAGTTTATATAAAAAATAAGGCAAAGATAAAAACTCACTAAATTGAAATTGAAATTCACCGCCGACACACAAATTGCACGTTTTATTTCCTTTTCCATGCTAAAAAAAACTAACCACAAAAGTTACCAACTGGGAATGGGAATGAGGTCTTCAAATTAAATTCAATTCAAAAGCAAAAACCATGCTAAATTAATGTAAATATCCAGGAAATAAGTAAAAAGTTAGATGATAACTTGAACCATTTTACACTTATTATATAATGTATGCATATAAGTGGGTTTAATTTAGGTTTTAGCCTTTAATTTGTACTGCCAATTTGTTAGGAATTTTATATTTTATGCAATTCAGAGGATTAAAATGATTAGAACTATTTTGGGGGGATTCACAATCAAGGCAAATTATTACCTAAATTAAATAATTTTAATCTAAAAGGAAGTTTGAATATTAATTATAATTTTATATAAAGTATAACTTGTTTTTGAGTTATCAAATTATAAAGATCAAAATAAACAAAATAAATACATTTGTTTATAATGAAAATGTATCCCGTTTGGCCTTATCATCCAACTGAAATCAAATTACTGAGAGAACCATATTTATTTTCATTCAATGTTCGCTATTGTTTGTTTGTTGCGTCAGTTCTCTTATTTATTTATCTTTTTTCAAAGCCCTCCCAGCTCTAAACTTTACATAATTATATGTAAATAATTCTTGGCCTTGCCAACCGATGCCTGAACTCGACGCCATCGATTAGTTCCGTGACGAAGATCTATTATAAATCAACCGATATCTGTAAGTTCGCTGGCCTGTTTACACATGTGCGCCTCGGACCTATCAAATAATGAAAAAACCAAATATTTTGATTGAATATTTGTTATTACATATCGAGCGAATGGGGCGTATGGGGAAAAAGCTAAAAGCTGAAACAAAATCCAAATCAGAGTACGTAATACGGAAGGCAAAAGGGCTAAATATTTGAACAGTTGCAGTTGCTTTTACTGCGGGCTTACACTTAAAGAAAATAAGTATTTTTAAGAGTTTTTAGCCTAACATTTATCACAAATAAAAAGTACATTTCGCTCTGCATGCATATTCTTTCTTTTATAATTTATCTTTTATAATTCTTTCATATATTTTAACTTCTCAATAAACCAGATCATTTGTAATAACTATTTCTCTCTATGCATATCTAACAATGACTTCACTACTTTGCCTCTTTCTTTGTATCTTTCCCACATTGATGCACGCCCCCATATTGCGTATACGCCCTGGTGGCTACCAAGTCAGTGCTGGAGTCGAAATCTCCGGCAGTTGCAGACCTGGCCCCAAAATGCACTTGGCTGACTGGTTGCTGGCTGGCTTTTTGTTGACTTTTTAGATTTGCTTTCGGCTCTTCGGCTCTTCTTCTCTTCGGAGCTTGCCAACGCTTCACTACGCCTGCTAAACGAGTGGGATTACGCAATGGACGCACATGAGGTCTCTCGTTCCCAAAAATTTAAAAAGAAGCGAAGCAAAAAATAAAGAAACAGGTAAACGTAATGAGCACACACCAGCCTCAAGCCGAGACCCGAGACACACCAATATTGATATTTTCAGACGAACACCCGAGATGTTCAAGTGGCCAGCAAACGACACCTACAACTGGCCAGGGCAGCTTCGAAAATTGCATTTCGTAAGAGGAGGCTGGCCAAAAGGAAAAAACCGACAAAATACAGCCAAATTATGGCCATACAAAATACTTAGCTGTGCATAAATTAAGCAAAATCAAAATGCATTAACATTTGTTTAGTTTGCTCTGAGCCAGCCGCACATAAACCCTTTGTACTCAACCATAAAAAAGTTAGTAAAAACCTTAGTCTCGAGCCTAAAAGCCCAAAGTTCATGAATAAAGATGAGTGGCCGAGGCGAATAGATCTCGAAAAACTCTAGGCCCAACACTTTGTACCAATAAAAAAGACACTTAAGTCGTCCATTGAATTCACATTCAAATTCGAAATACAATTTCCATTTCGATTTCGGTTCAAAATGCAAACGACAATCGACACCCACGCCAGCATTTGAGAAATCACCAAGTCCAAACTTAATTGTTTATGAAAATACTTAATTGAAATAACAATTATTGTTTACATTTGTGAGTGCGCGAGGCAGCCAGGGACAAAAGAGCTAACCGCCGGTCTAATCAATCTCCGCACTTGCAGCCAGCTTTTAAAAAGCATTTATGAAAGGCAGGCTATCTTCACCTCGACATTTGCCCTTGCAGAACAGTTTCATATTTTTTCGGATACTTGCAACTCGGTAGGGCTTCACATTTTGAGGGTTTATCTCTGCAGTTGGATCTTGTTTTAATAAACTTGAGGAGGGGAACTTGACCGTTAATGGGTCGCACTTGTGGTCGAAACCTTTCTAAAATTATTTAAGGGCTCACAGAAAAATATTTATTGACGAATATTAAACCTCGAAGAATGGTTTCTTAGTTTTGGTAAATATCTTCAACTTCTTTATTTACATATTTACTATACAAACTCGTAAAAACTCTTAGCAAAAAGGTTTCAGGCATTCACCCACGTTTTTAGAGACAACTCATGGCTAAGAAAAAGTTTTAAAACCGTTTTTTATACTTCCCAGCTAATAAAGTTAAAAGCAAAAACTTTAAATGGAATGCAAGGAGACTGCGTCGCAACTAAACAATTCCTTTCTGTCTCATAATAACGCCAACATCGTTGACAACCACTTCAAGCTTTCAAATGCAAAAAGATTGGCCAATGCCGCGGCGGCTTCTTCGGCCACATTTGTCGGTCGGCCTGGCCTGGCTTGGCCTGGCCTAAACAGCAATTGTTTTTTTGAGTCAGCCACTCGAATGTTGCAGCGGCGATTGTTGCCTCGTCTGCTGGCAGTTGGTCAATAATTGGCATAGATTTATTTTGGCTAGTTGGCAATTTTTTCCGTTCGTATGTGTGGGGTTGGGAGTGTGGAGTGTGTAGAGTGCTGGAAGACTTACCCACATCGCCGGGACTGAAAATTTCCGCTGAATTTCGGCTTTCGCCGTCGCCGTCGCCGGCGGTCGCATTCAGCTGCAGTTGCTGCTGCTGCTGCTGCTGATGTTGCACATGCCTCGTTTGCTGCTCCGGCTCTCTAATTGCACCATTAGTTTGCGTTGCATTGGTCTGTGTTTCACTCAACGTGGCCGAAGCCGCCTCAACTACCAACAATGCCACCAACAAGAGCAACCAGCAACTGCAAAATGATTCATTGCTTCGATGAATTTTCATCAACGACATCGTAACCGAAGCATATACCGAAAAAAACAGCAACAAACTAAATAAACAAAAGTACTCAAAAATATTGCTGCTGCTGTTGCTTTGCTACTGATTGTTTTCTCTGCTGATTTTCTATCTGGTTTTCTATTGTTTGCCTTTTGCACAGGCACATAGGCACACACACACGTTGTTTTCCACTTTTCCACAATTGTTTTGTAGAATGAAGCTGCTGCGTCTTTGGTTGCTTTTCCAGCCGCTTTTCCTCGCTTTTCCGCCCCTGCCGCAGCTATGGCTGTGGCTGCTGTAGATGGGCCTGTTGCTGCTGCTGCTGTCGCTGTTGCGTGCAATAATTCAAGTCGTGCTGTCGACTTATCTGTGCTGCTGCTTTGGGAAATCGTACGCCGGCCCGTTGCTGCAAAATGTCGGAAGAGAGATCGGAGTGCATTAGTGAAATGTTGCTGATTGGTACATAAAATAGTCAAAGAAAATGACTGCGAAAATCATTCAGAAGGAAAATGTCTTACATGTAGGAAATAAGCTGGTTTCGGCTTGTTTTACAGTGCGTTTCACTATTAAATGACACTTGATTAGGGGCTTTAAACTTAAAAGGAAATGAATGAAATAATCGTATAGCTCTTCCACTATTAAAATGTCTCGATATCCTTCATTGAATAATATCAATAATTAAGTAAAATTAATTGCTTAAGCCATAAATATATGGGCCATAAGCTGAGCTTTATAAAATGCAAGATGAAAGATCTACAGAAATAGGTTAACATAAAATATAACCATTTATGCAAAGTTGCTGAAATATGGCCTGAAATATTTCAAAAAGGTATATGCTCATTTATGCATCGATTAAGTTTTTATCTCTACTTATTAGGAAACTCAACACAGTCTTCAAAATCATAAATTTGATACCTGAACTGCCTGCATGATGTCTTACTTTGCCCTGCCTAATAAAGTAATTAATATATTCATTGCCAACTGAAACATAACTTCTACAGTTTAGAAGCGGTTCGACCATAAACATTATTATTGCCACTTGGGGCCATTTTTTTCAGGACAGATAACCCTCCTTAAGCCGCTCAAAACAAAAAAAAAATATATAGACATATGTACTGACTTGGCCATCGCCTGGGCAAACATCAATTATAATTCGCGGTAAGTAAGAGTGATAACTGAGGTCGTCGAGCCAACCGATCAGCGTCGCTTGCGGTTCAATAAAATCCCAAAGCCCAAAGCCAAAGCCGAACCCACTGCCATAGCCACATCACGCATACGCCCTGTTGTATGCGCGCCCCGACAGTTTCGTTAGCCATTAAAAACATAAGCAACTATGAATTTTTATGGCAATGTGTGTCATTGCCTGGCGAGGAATCAATTAAAGCGACGTAAAGGAGAAATATAAAGTGTTTTGGCCGCTGCGTTTGCGCAAAATTACGTTGACAATTTCACTCAATTTGGTATGCGATGGTGTATAGGCTGCTGCCACTCAACTGGAGCCAAGACAAGAAGCCTTCATGCCTGGGTGCGGCATCAGCTTTTTGAGTAATTTTCGTTTAAGAAATAAGCCATAGGCCCATGGTCCAACATTTGACCCTCGCTCATTTAGTCAGACGGTTTTGAATACAGAAAATTATGAAATTTTCGTTCTTTGTTATGCTGATGAATTATTGTGCTCGCATGGCATTTCTATTTTTACAACCGAAAGAACCTTTCTCGCAGATGGCCAAAAGAGGAGAAGCGAAAGTTCAACGCTCGTTGGCCAAAAGCCTAAGCCCGAGAACTTCTTTTTTGGCCATCGGCAGTTCCCATGATTAATTGTTCCGAGCAGGATGCCGTGTAAGAAAAGCCGAAAAGAAAGAAATTTGCATGATGATGGTGGCGGTGGCTGTGGTGCTAATGCCAAACTGATGATCAAAGAACAGCAAGCCCCATGATAACCATTTTTTAAATTATATGTTTCTCGTAATTTGGCTATAATTCGAAGAGAACTTTTTGCCGCCAAGCTTGGCTCATTAAGGTTCGCTCCCAGTTTAATTATAAGAAATGCCATTGACTCGCTCGTTCGCGCTCGTTTTTATATGATTATATTTTTTGTTAATTTGTTATAACATCAGCGTTCTAAACTTAACAATCAAAAGCGCGCAATAAGATTACAAACAAGTAAGACGGATGTGTAGAGGCGTTGCGAGCTAAAGATACTCATTAGTAAAGTTTTTATATCATTTTTTTTTAAGTTGTAATAATTACACTTATTTCTGATGTGTGGCAGATGGTAAAATTTAATTATTATAAAACTTGTGTTCCTTCAGGTCTTGTTTTCTTTTATATTTTGAAGAACTGGTTTTTGTAGTTAAAATAATTTAAAATGTTTCCTAGTTTAATCAATCTTTAAAAACTCCATATTACTTCTTTACCTATTTAGTTTATAAGCAATTTTATGTTGAATAATTAAACTACACTAAAGCGTAGTCGGAACTACTTCCGCTTACCTCTGGCTCAACTTCAGGTATGTCTACATATATACCCTTAATTTTGACTGGCAAAAAATACGGCTTAGAATCATTTTTTGTCATGTTGGCTCTCAAACTCAATCAACGTCTCCGCGATGAACAGAAATACTTTCAAGGGGCTTACAATTGGATGGGTTCTGAAGTGGTTCTCGCGTTGTTTGTTTGATTCTTTCGATGATTGATAAAGTACGCTGAGCACCGAAAATCAAGTTAAAAAATCCGGCGTGCGAAAGAATCTTGGAGACAAACAGAATTCCCCAATCCCCAACCTCAGAGCCGCCCACACAGAGCCGCTCGTTCGCTTTGTTTTGCCATTTCTCGTTATTGCCATTGTGGCAAACAATGGGTTAAACTTGGCCACAGCTGATTAAACATGCAAATTGGCGTTGGGAAATCGTGGAAGAGCAAAGACACGACACGGCCAGTTAAAAATGTGTTTATCAATCGGGGCGATTTTATCAGCCGGGAGCGATCAGCGGATCGCATAAACACTCTCGTAAAACAAAACATCCCGAGCTAAGCAAATGCAAATTTTTAATGCCAGTTTCTGTTGCAATCACTCAGCTTCAGCTTTAGCTTCAGCTCAGCTCGTCATATGCATCCGAAGAGGAGCCTCGGCCATCCGTAAGATAGATTGCTTCTGGGATTTGTTTATATTTGTGGAGAGTATCTTTCAGGTTTTGTATTATTCTATATATTTATTTATTCAATGCAGCTTAATTATACATATGCATTATGTGTTTAGTGTGCTTATAAAGAGGCGCCGAGGAAGTCGCCTTAAGAATGTCAGGAATGCATTGCATCCATAATTGATGGGAGGGAATAATTAGAAAGCAGCTGACACTCGACTAATAACTTTGTAATTAATAACAAAGCACGACCTAGCCCGTTGGCAGATTAACTTATTACTACTGGAAAGTACTGAAAATATAATGAATAATTCCTACAAAATAATATAGATATTGAGCTTAGTAGAGCTCATTAAAAATTAGATGCAAATTTGCTTAGACCTTATGAATATTTTGGGTATTTTGTCAACCATGAAGGTGAAGTGGCTTCTTCGAGTAGTTTTTTTCTATTCCAAGCCACGCATGACAAAATCGGCAGCAGATGTCGTCAACTTCCTTTTTGGATAATCAAATAATTATGTAGAATAAATATTAAGTAACTAACGCCAGCGACAGGCAGCAAATTTAATAATACAAATAATGCATAATTTAGTCATATACCTCGGCTAGTTCCGAGTCTCAATCCCAGCCTGGCTTGGAGTCTGAGCTGAGGCGTGCAATGAAATAATTAACCCTGAACCCCGTCAGACATACACACATATATATATATATATATAAATAATTATATATGTATATATATGGTACCTGTGAACACGTACATAAGAATGCCCCATTGTTGTTGTACTCTATAATCATTTTACCTGTTGCGATGGATTTTTACACGTTTGATTCTCAGAATCGTCGAATTCCGGCTATGTGTAAAGTGGGCAAATATTTGTCAGGTTATTTTGGAGTTTTTATTTTTTGTGATCTCGTGGTATTAGCTAATACCTTCGGCAAACATCAAGAAAGCGACCTCCCACTTGGATCGCTTGATCGAATAGTTGTCAATTGCCCAGGGTTCCCATTGGTAATATTCAGTCCGCATCTCCGTTTGTGCAAGAGTTTAAAAAGCGCTGAAAACTAATGGCCTGCACTTAAGGCCACGTTAGGTGGGGGAAAAAGCCTCTACGGGAGCGGGATTTGATTGAAAATGACAGTTAACGTGCCGGCGCAGTCATTAAGGCAAATTTGCAGTTTGCGGTCAGGCAATATATATGTACTATATATATCGGGGGGAAGGGGGGAAACAGCCGGGGGATTTTGGACTTGGATGTGGGGATTACGATGCGAGATTTGCGTGTGTGGTGGTTATGCAAAGGCTGAAGGAAAGTGCAAGTGACAGCCGCGGGTATATTGAGTGTGTGGATTCGCTGTCATTGAGACAATTGAAGCCGGGATTAGATAACCTGCCTTGTGGCACACTAACCGCCACTATAATTTCGATGGCATTTATTCAAAATGGCAGTTATAATCCATAGTGGATTTTTTGAAAGCGGAAAAGCGGAGAAATTATATGACATCCTACTGGAAGAATTATAAAAAAGGTGCAAATGGAACTAATAAAAAGAAAATGTATTTTTAAACAAGGTTTTCAAAGAATATATTATTAAGAAATCTATAATCTTGCATCATTTATGTCAAGCATCCATCTCATTTAGTTACTTATAAATATTTTCAATAATAAGTACCTCAAAAATCTGTTCATTCCCATAAAACCTATCTTATTTTTGTCTATTATAATTTTATTTAACCATTTCAAGTGGGATCAAGTGTGTTGAGGGTGTGTTTAGCTGCACTTCCCACAGTGTCTCACCCTCTCTCGATTAATGCAATTTGCTTATTCTTTTGTCAAGCTCAAGGCTCCGATTCGACTCTGTTTTACTTTATATTGTGCACTTTTAAGGTGCCGCCTCCGAAGTCGCGTAGGTGGACTGAAGTTAACAGAGATTTGCCACAGTGACCGATTTTGTTAGGAATTCCTAGACGCGCCCATGAGTCACAGAGTAGGAGTCTTTATGGTCTTTGTTTTTAACAGCGTCAAAAGATCGAGTACTTAATGCATTGGTCATAAAAACAATTTACAGCCGCATACAAGGAGCTGACCTGCCATTTACTTAGTGTAATTAGTGCAAAGTACAAGTGACACTCCTCAGAACAAGTAAACATTAACATTCATTAGTTAAAAAAAGGGAAGTAACTTTTTAAGAACTAATAGGAAAAATAAAGTGTATAATGTGGGAAAACATTTCAATCGTAAAGGGAATTTAATTTATAATATTTTAATTAGGATTCTTATATTATTTAATATGCTGAAAATAGCAAAGATTCTATTTTAATTATTATTTGAGAAAATCTTCATGCTTAAACATCATTAATTAAGCTATGGGCACGATTGATTATTATTATGCCTTTGCTGTTAATGAGCCCTGCTTCTAGCCACAAATTAAATGCTAAGATGAGCCTCAAAATTCGCATATTTTCCACAATTTCATGTTAATTATGTGTTCATTAAATTCTTGTATTTTTAATAGGATTTTCTTTGTGAAAAAAACATTATTTTAAAAATAATCATATATTTTTCAGTAAATTAATAAGAAACACAAACACATAAAGGCTACTAAGCGCTCTGAAGCAGGTTCAAAGTATTTGATAAAATAAACTTTTATTAAATCCACATTTATATATATATTTATATATGTTCCAAATCTAAAATCTCACTGTACCTAGACCCAGGCAAAAGTAACCCATTCCCCAAAGGCACTAACTGAGTGAGTCACCAAGCGGCAAAATGCCGGCAAATACAGCAAGAAATAGCGGCCACAATCTCCGCAACGCTATTGCATAACGAAGACCCACAAGTGGCGGCTAACTAGCGACTTAATGCTCCATTGACGGCGCATTAACGGCCCCGTTAGCATCCATTTCCAATGCAATTAGCCGGCGATGCTCCGTCGTGGCAGTATCATTGGCCAGCGTCCGGTTACCAGCTGAGTTCGATCCGCTTACCGATCGCCGATCCGTTGGCGTACAGATCAGTGGCGGCTCTTCGTTGACCATCCGCTTACCAATTGCCACCGTATTATGGTTATGGTTATGGTCAACTCTGCGGCTGGCCAAACAACTTTTCAATTTCCACCCGGGCTCAAAGGAAAATAAAAAAAATGTTCACACAGTTTGCAGTTCGCATTCGCTGTTTGTGTTGTGTTTACACGATTTATGATAAGTTTATTTTTAAATGTTAAACAAGCTGCCAACAATGCGATCGGGCAAAGTTCTAGCTGGACTCACAGAGAAAAAAAATTGTAACGGATACGAATTTAATAATTATAAATAAGAGCAATATTACTGGAAATAAGTATAACCAAGTTTCAAATTAGTAGCTAAAAAATTCTAAGAATTTAGGGCACCTAAGAGCTTAAATTCTATTCTGGGAAAGTAGGCCGATCTCCTTTCGATCGACTTGAGAGACTTGGAGGAGGCGTTACTCTTTAGGCCAGCTTCCAGCTAATGAGCTCGACCCCTGGCCTTTTCCTCCGCACATTAGCCACGCTCCAATTATTGCAACGCGCGGTGGCAGTTGGCAAATTAGAACGGCAAGGTGATTCCATTTTGCCCCTGCAGACCGACTCGTCGGAGGTCAGCAGGAAAATATGGAAAAATGCATGGGCCATTAATAAACACATATATTGGCTATCGTAAAAAAATATATACACATATATAACTCGGCGAACCGCAGAACCAGCCGCAACTAAAAAATTAAACCTGTTTTGCGACAAGTGCGCCGTGGTAAGCGACTGTATTGTCCATGTCCATTACAGTTAGAGACATGGCCACTAAATGCAGTTGCAGTTGCAGTCAGCACAGTGGATGGTTTTCTTAAAAATAACGGGAATGATTATGAATGAAAAACTAGATCGATTAAATACCAATTCAACTGTGAAGGAACCTTTTAAAAACAGAAAACTAAACCGAACTTTCGCGCTGGACAATTAAATATATCTAAAAACTCGAAGAAATAATTTTAGAGTCACAAAAAATATTTCTTAAATTAAATTAAAGTATTTTAACTTTCCCAATTAATATTTAAAATTCTCTTAATTCTGTAAATATTTTTAATAAATTTACCCCACTGTTGCAAGTGCAGAGTTGGTGCTGTAACAGTTGTTTTTGGCCTGGAACCTTTTTTGTGGGCCCGGTCTCGGTTTTGTTTTTGTTGCTGTCTTAATGTTTTGTTTTCCTTTTTTTAGTTTTTTGTAGTTTTGCTATATTTTTTTCCAATTGCTCATTGATGTCTGTTTGCTTTTGGCTTTAGTTTTGGCTGTGGCACCGTTACACGCTGCCTGGCTGATTTTGCACTCTCCTGTTTTAAAGTTCAAAGGTGTCTGAACACAGTGTTTGTACTTTGTTGGTCTTTTTTCCGCACAGATTTTGTGTCGTGAGAACCGAATTGGTAAGATACTTTGATACCTTGCACCATGCAGATGGTCAGTACTTTCGTGTATTCATTTGTGGAAGGGGAAAACTACAACCAAGTTGCAAAAATGCGTTTAGTTTTGGCCTAAGCTAAATAAATGTTAAACAAAAATATATATTCACACATGGTAAGGCGTGAGAAATAATTGTAAATTAACATTTCCCATTTTTAGTCATTTTTGAGACGCAATGTTTAATGTTTATTAAATAACTAATAAATAAATGTGAAAAACTGCAGTGGAATCATCTTTACTATTATGAATTTGTAGCTCTTTAACAAAATTCAATTTTAAAATCTATATTAAAAACCATAATTCAATAGGAGAAATTATTGTAAATCAATGGAAACTTAATAACGTAACTTAACTTAATTGTGAATTATTCTGTATAATTAAAAAATATTAAGTAGGCAAAATGAGATCCTAAAATCACATTAATGTGACTTAAAGTTCTCGGTTAGATAAAGTATCTTAATGTCTTTAGAATTATTTTTTATAACTCCGAAACTCTTTAGCAAATTATATTCAATATTTTATTGAATATAATAATATATTTCAACTCATTATTTACATTCTTAAATTAGATATTTATAATATTTTTTCCCTAATTAATAACTCACTTTAGCAGCCATTGGTGGTGACGATCCAGAGGTGCTTAGTTGAAGCTACAGGTGCTCGGGGGGCAAACGCATCCAGCAGATACACTCATTTGTTTATAGTTCGAGCTTTTTGAGCTGATCTAGAGCGCGAGGGAGCGGGATGGCTGTATTCCGAATGAAGAGCAGAAGATACCCGAGAGACTTCGTAGAAACTTCACTGATTGCGATACAAGATACTTCTTTCTTTCTTTGCTTTTGTATATTTACTTTCTGCAGTGACAATGCACGCTGTAATTAATTTCGCTTCAGGCAAAATGATAATAACAACTTTTCGCTTCTCATCGCGCCTCGTTTCATTTCGTTTCATTCATTTATTTATGCATTTGACCCGCTTTGTGTGTGGCTTTGACAACAACCGAAACGAGTTGCAACAATACAGCGATATTGGTAACAAAAACACTCGGCTGCTGCTGTTGTTGTTTACCTGGAATTTTGCGGTTCTACGCAAAAAAACTTGTTGGCCGTTTTGTTGTTTTGTTTATAATTTTTCATTCTGCACTTGTTAACCCACCCATACACACGCACACACAATCACCAATACACACACGCACATTAAGTAAGCACAACTTTTTTTTCATGAATTTTGTGCGTTTCTCGGTTGTATCGCAGCACCCACGAATATTTTTCGGATAGTTTTGGCTAGCAGCGAGCGTAGTAGGTGCCTCTATCCCTGTCTGTCTCTAATTGCCTCTCTGTCTCGCTCTCGCGGGGGTGGCGGGCGGTGGGCGGTTGGGCGGTAATACGCATGCGCGCCTCTCGCGGTGTTCGAACTGATTTTCTCAAGCGGCGCCACAAGACTGAGCGGCGATCTCGATGGTGATCGCTCGCGCCTGAGCGTAGCTTGAAAACTTGGAGCTTTCCACAGGTGAGATACATAGATTCAGGTTGGGGCTAAAGCGACCTCTGCCGGAATTTAAGAGCAATTTTTTGGAATTAGCGCTAAAAAAAGCGCTAAAAATTTAAATTTAGATAAAGAGTGATTTAAAGTAATGTATTTGATTTTGTATAATTAAACAATAAAGTTAAAATTTGCATACATTTTATAATTAAAATTTATAAATTTTATTAAAACAAATAATTTGTAAGAGAATTTAATTCTAAAAAATAAGAATAATGCTTCAATTTTTAATAAATACTTACCTTGCGATGCTGATAATTTTAGTTAAAAACATAACTAGTGTTGTTGTTTATGGCTTGAAATTAAAAGATGTTATTATTAAATTATTTAATACTTTCTACATTATTCTCTTAGATAATGAGTCTTTTTTATTTATATAACTTTTAATTTTTATTTGTCAAAAGTATAATTAAATAGCTGTGATTAAAACGCAATAACTTCCTCGTAAGTTGTCTTCCAACGCTAAGCAAATTATAGCCTTTATTTTTTTACAAACCAAAACCTGCTGACCTCAAGCCTTAAAATAAGTAACATAAGCCCAATTAAAATATCATTTTAAAGCTGAATGTTAACCTACGGATCCTGTATTTATATAATTAATTAAAGCTTTTATCAATGCACTCGCAGATGCTCGTCGGAAAGAGATTGTTGTATTTTTAACAAGATTTTTGGTAAACATAAAGTTTCAGGTGGGAAAAGGGCTAATTAAATTTATGAAAATCATGAAATATGCGAAAAGAGTAAGCAGGTTAAAAATGAGAATATTATATGGTTAAGGGTTAAATGTCCATAAAATATTATTTAATGTTTCATATTCATTGTTTATCTAATCGCAAATTAGGTATCCAAAAGATAATGTTTATAGTTTTACTGGCACTTCTCAACTGTAATAATAATAATAATTTTTGCTAATAAATCAACGCCATTTGTACATTTTACATTCGCTTAACTAAGCGTACATCGCTCGTTTTTAGGAACACGTGATTGAGTCTTTTGATTGATTGAAGGGTCTGGATGGTCCGAGAAACACTCGGCGCTGGGACATAAGAGAGAGCGCGTCTTCGAGGTGCGTGCAACAACCGAGGCGAGGAGCAGCCGAAGCCGAGCTTAAAAATAAAAATAAAAGACCCGATTATTGACCACCGGTCAGCGACAAATCCGGACTGAAAACTCGGACTCGGGCGCATAAGGGAGTCAGTAGTCAAGTCGAGAGTGTGTCGGGTCTCGGGTTTCGGGTCTCTCGCCTTTTGTTGATCTTGAGACTGAAATTCCAATTGTTGATTTATCTCTCGGCTGCTGCGCCGTCGCTGTTGCTGCCGCGGTCGGCTCAGTTGACCAGCGACCAAGTTTATAAAACTTTGAGCCAAAATGCAGCGGCGCACAGTTGTTACCAAAGCGTTGCACGCGTCGTGGCCCTCATCATCATCACTATTTAAGCGAAAATGAAAACGAAATTCGGTTAACGTCAACAGAAACGGACAAAAATTCAAAGAGCCAAAAAAAAAGAAGCAAAAAAAGACACAAACAAGTTGCAGGGCCAGAGCACGAGCAAGAGTCAGCTAATCTGTTGTGCAGTGCGTTTTATCAGCCAGCGAAAGAAACGAAAACGAAAGTCGGTCCAAGTCCAAGTTAAGCTCTCCAAGGAAAAAATCTCTTCGGGGAAAGAAAAAAAGTCAAATAAATCGGTGAAGAAAAAATCAGAGGCACGCGGATCTCATCTCGGTAATGTCTCAATAAAAGCCATCTGAACTACAGCCGGAATGTAGGAAAAAGTGAAAATAAAAGCACTCGGCAAGTTTCGACCATAAAAAATAAGTTTTAAGTCAAACAAGAGGAGCATTTAAGTACCAGTAAGTTGAGTGGGAATAACCAGCCAGTTCTGTGCTCTCTTGGCAAATAAGACTTGTTAATTGGATTCTGATCAGAGGAGCCTCAAGCCAAACAGTGTCCAATATCCAAGCCTTTAGTGTGGATCCGCTTGGCACTTCTTTTCCCCTGCTCACTTCCCCCACACCGATTCCGTACTGATGTTATGTAAATGCAGATCAAATATATTTCGAAATTCCACAATAGACGGGTCCATCTGTATATATGTATATACATATACATATGTATGATTTTTTCCGAGGGGTGCCGAGTCGCGCGTTGCGCTTGCCACAAAAGAAGTGGCGTCTAAATTATGCAAAACCAACAAAAAGATCGCTTAGGAAAGCGAGAAAACGAGCAAAAAGCGCTAACTATGCACAGTGACAAAAAAAAGTTGTTAATGTTTATAAATCAAACGTTCTTGTTGGCCAGTAATTACTGTAGATATTATTCGATATAAAAAGGCTAAAGGGTCTGTAAATTAACTTACAAATTAGTAGAAATCATTCGAGGGACATACAAGGTTTAATAATTTACGAAAGTTTAAAGGCAAATTAAACAAATCATTTAATTTTATTTATTTATATTTATTTAGATTAATTTAATTGGATTTTTCAGGACATTTACAGATCATTTTGTTAAAATATTATTCAACTTTATATTTAGGAAGTACCCAGCACTATCCAAGTTCCTATTAATCTGCCCCATTCAATGATTTATCCCAGAATTCTTAAATTTCTTTCTGTGGACCCAAATTGATTGTGCCACAAAGGCAGCTCTCATGATTCTGGGGCCGTCTTTTTGTCTGTTAATTTTGATTACGCGCACCTTTAGTCATAATAAACAATAAGCCGCGAATTATTACGTATGAGTGAGTTTGTTTGTGTGTCAAAGCGAAAACGAAAGGTAGCAACAACAAGCCACCGATTGTGTGTGGTCAGCGCGGTCCCAATCGACGGCGCTGCCTTTACACCTGCGCAGAGCTGCCTTCGTCACTCGAAAACATCGCCCAAAAGCAAAGTAACTCAAACTGAAACTCAAACTGAAACTCGAACCGAAACTCGAACTCACATTCGAGACCGATGCGTTGCCGGGCAACGCAGGCAATCAATTGAACCTTAGTCGCCGTTTGAGTCGCACTCCCATCGGAATTGGGTTGAGTCTCGTATCGTCTCGTTGCGGCTTTTGTTTATCTTTTTTTTCAACAAAAAACTTTTACCCCGCCTGGCGCCGTCAAATCAAAATTAAATTCAAAATTATTAACGCCTGTGTTAAAAATGTTAATTGTTGCATAAGTCTTCTCTTCGCGTCGCTTTTCCCCTCCTTTCTTTCGGCGATTGTTTAACCGGTAATGGGCTTACATGTCGTATGCGTAATATTCTAATGATGGGATCGATGATGAGGGGAGAAAGGGGTAGCCCAGTGCGTGGGTTAGCTCATTTTAAGTTGTTTACTTTCTTACACAGGGGAAAATGTGTTTAAAAAGGAAAATATATAAATATAAATATATGAATATTATTTTATTAATATAAAGAAATAAACAAAATGTGAAATTATATAAATTTAATTGACAATTAATTTATTTTTACCATTAAATGGATATAATTCCCTCATAACGAACTGAAGGCATTTAATGATAATAATTTCACCAAAAATTGGTAACTTGTTACAAATTAAGCTCGTGAAGAAACGACCTCTTAAGACTTTAACTTAAATGTCGTATGCGTAATATTCTAGTGATGGAATGATGAGGGGAGAGGGGGTGTCGTTGTGCGTGGATTTGCTCATTTTAAGTTGTTTACTTCCTTACACAGAGGAAAATGTACTTTTAAACTATAAGTAACTACAAAATTATACTATACGAATATTATTTAATCAATGTAAGGAAATGTACAAAATGTAAAGTTCTTTATGTATAAATTTAATTCACAATGAATATATTTTTGCCACAAAATATTTAAAATAATCACAAAGCATAATAAATAATGTAATATTATTATGTTAAAACGTTTATACAAGTTTTATTTTGTTAAAGATTGTGTAAAAAATAATATATTTATTATTATATTTCACTTAAAAATATTACCAAGCTTAAATCGGTAATATTTATTTAAATTAAATTAAATCAATTAATAGAAAAATGTTTAAAAATATCAAATTTTATTGTTAATTTAAAACCTTGTAAAGTAATGACACATTTTGTAAATATATTTTCTGTGAATCTTACAAAATCACATTTTTCGACTTCATTAAAAAGGCAAACAAGAGAAACAATTCCCTCATAATGAACTAAAGACGTTAAATGATAATAATTTTACAAAAAAATCGCTAACTTGCTCCAACTTAAACTCGTAAAAGACGGCCTTCAGAAGATTACAATCCATAACAGAGCTACACGGCGTATGCGTAATATTCTAATGCAATCGCTAAAGTAAAGAGTGAGAAAATAAGAGGGTGAGAGCCGTAAGAGTGCGTTAATTAGTGAATAAAGTAGGAAATTACCATCGAATGCCTTTGAAAATGAGCACACGGCGTATGCGTAATATTCTAATGCAATCGCTAAAGTAAAGAGTGAGAGGGGCCAAAGTGCGTTAGTTAGCGAATAAAGTAATAAATGCAATGTGTGTCAGTGGGAAATCACTATTGAATGCGTTTGAAAACGTGCTTATTGGCCAACGAAAGTTTCTCCCAATCAATTGGCACTAACATTAACCAATATCAATACCGTAGGTGAGACGACGCGAGACGAGGCGAGGCGAGGCGTGGCCAGGTGAGGTGAATCGTGGTGCGGTGACCTTCGACGGACGGCAGCAAAGCGGCAATCAAACAAGCCATTTGAGATAGCCAAACAAACGCGGTCCAAATACCGCGCACAATACCATCGTTCGCACTGCCAGCAAGTAGAGTTAAACACCAAATATAAATAAGCCAAGGTGACTAAGTACGGCAGCGGCATGGAGATCAGGCGCACCTCTCGATCTCGGCCATATTTCTGGGCCGTTACACTGCTGATGCTGCTCGGCCTTTGGCTGGGCTCAGTTTTGGCCAAGGGCGCCAGCAATCAGACCTGGCAGCAGCAACAGCAGCCGCAGCATTATCAAAGTCAGTCCAATGAATCGCAATTGCTGCCGGAGGAACCGGCATTTATGGACCTGAACCCACCAATGGTGAGCTCGCCCCACGAAACACATTTAACGCGCACCTCTGTGATTTTTGGGCTAACTAAAGTGGCCAACGAGAGCCGTGTGAGCCACAAGTGCCACGCGCAGCTAAGACAAGTGCAGCGCGGTATACTGGCCAAGCAGCCGTGGGCCATGAAGGGTAAGTATGGGTAAATGCCCTAAAAACCAAATTTAGAGGTTTCCTTGTGGGACTTAAAGTTAAAGAAAAATTGTGAGACATCTAAGGGGAGGTGAGCTTTAAAATCAACATAATAAATTAGGCAAACAGCCATAGAAACTCTTAGAAAAAATACCATTCAACTATACAAATTCATATAAAGAGCAGAAATCATAAATAAAACTTATTTTAAAAAGAATTTTAACAAATATTAAAATGCACCAAGAACATTCACTTATTCAATCACCCGAATACTTTTTATTTGTCTACAATTATCCGGGTATTTTAATAATATTTGGATAACAACTCGAAGCATCAAATGAGCAATATAAAGCAAACATAATGAGATCACTTCAGACGATTCAATTATTAGTTACAATTTATAACTTCGAACAGCCCGTTTATAAATTGAATTTATTTAAAATTAGTTATTTAAAATCAGTAGATAACTTTGGGAAATCATTTTATGATTCATAGTAGAGTATCCAATGAAAAAAGATAGGCAGACCCTGTGGAATTTGTATAGCAAAAAAATTATTTTTATACTAAGCAAACACAGAAAAAATGAGCTATGATGCAAGATAAATATGTAAGATTTTTATTGCACGTGGCTTATAGGATTAGCCAAATATCATAGATTCATTTACATATATTTCTACTGAAGGCTGACCCTTCCACTATCCACAATTGATTTAAATAATAAACAGTAGCCAGAGAACCTTTTAAGATTCCACTAGTTAGGCACTTGCCTCGAACACATGTAATTTCCTAAACTCTATTGTACTTTCCCACAGTGCTGGACGCCTCGGGAACGAAGCCCTCGGGCTTTGTTTATGGCCAGAACTACTGGCTGGGAAGTCGGGAAGCTTGTCGCGGAGTCCAAAGACCCGTAGAAATAACGCTCTCAAAGAACTTCGATCGGGTGATGCATTATGGGATTATCACCCAGCAGGCGCCCTTCGACATGGACTATCGAGTGATCTACCTAAGCCACAGCTCCCCGTGGCAGGTGGAAATAAAGCTCATGTCCGAGCAGATCATCCACATAGGCCTCTGCCTGCCAAGCGCCTGCAGTTCGGAGGAGGTCAAGGACCTGGCCCAGGACTATGTGGCTGCAGGCATGTTTACCGAAAACGAGATCTTCGACATCCGCCCGGAGGTGGTCTATATGAAGGATCTGAAGCTGAAGGAGGAATTCTTCGAAAGGGCCAGTTTCCGGCTGCTGGTGGCCTGTGTCCTGGCCACCGGAGCTCTGATGCTTTGTGCCCAGCAGCTAACAGCTGCCAAGAAACTCACTCCGTCCTCGGACGAGCTCGATCCCGGCCTGGCTCCTGCTGAATCGGAATTATGGAGAGGTCTCCACTCGCTTCTCCAACTAGAGAAGCTGCAGAAATATATTCCCTGCTGGGATGTGCCCGGTAACTGGGCCAAGATCTTTGCCGTGCGGGAAAACGGTCCCAATGAGATACCCCTGATGAATGGCCTGCGATCTGTGTGCGCCATCTGGATCATGGTGTTCCACGTAGTGTGGTTCATGTATTTTACTGTCCACAATAAAACAGTGCTTATTTCGTATGCGGAACAGGCTTTCTTTCAGTACGTCTCCTCAGCTCCTCTGCTTGTGGATGTCTTCTTCACCATAAGGTGGGTTTAGGAGCTCATTAAAAAATTATTCAAAATATTTATTGGAAGTTAAATCCTTTTCAGTGGCTTCCTGCAAACATACAACTTTCTGCGTAACTCCCAGCAGCTGGAGGCAGTGCGTCAAAATAGCTTTGGTCACAACCTGAAGCTCTTTGGCAAGCTGCTCTTCCACCGCTATCTTCGTTTGGGACCTCTCTATCTGGTGGTTATGGCCACAGTGGATCTGGTTTATGCCTACATAGGGGATGTCTCGGTTTACCACATCAACGAGCGCTTCGACGAGATGTGTTCCCGCCATTGGTGGCGCAATCTGCTATTTATCCAGAACCTCTTCGATCACAGGGACATGTGCGCCAACTGGAGCTGGTCGCTGGCCTGCGAAATGCAGTTCTTCATCCTGGCCAATGTCTTTTTGTTCCTCTACGTAAAGTGAGTTTATTATACATTTAAACATAAACTCAAATTAATGCATATTATTTAATTTTTTAGATATCCCAAAGTAGTAAAAACCCTGGTGGCCTCGGCCTTTATGGCCACCATTGCCTGGTCTTATAGCATCGGCCTGAGCATCAAGTTCGAGTTATCCTTTGACTCAGCCTTTGCCACCGGCACAGAGATCTACACATCGCCTTTTGTAAGAGTTCTGCCGTATATCCTAGGTGCTGTCACTGCCTGGCTTCTCCTTGAGAAACGCATCCAGTTGGAGCTGACAGAGCAGAGGGAGCGGCACTGCTGGCACTTCGCCCTGGTGGTGTTTTTCGCCTGCATTTACTCTACGGTGAAGCGGGATCTGGGCCCCCTAATGGCCATCACGTTGTTTGTGATGGGCCGCCTGTTTTTCTCTCTAAGTGTCTGCTGGATGGTGGCGGGCAGTTGCCAGGGACGCGGTGTCTGGTGGTCACGTCTGCTGGAGGCCAAGGGTTTCCAGCATGTCAGTCGGCTATCCTACGCCATCTACCTGCTCAATCCGCTGGTCATTGCCCTCTTCTACAGTCTCACGAATGCCAGCACTCATGCAGATCCCTTCATGCTGGTGAGTAATTAAAAAGAGATATATAAAATAAGTATATATAAAACTATATTAAATTTATTTCAGTGCGTAGTAACCTGCGGATTTGCTGTCATCGTTTACCTGGCCTCGATCCTCTTCTCCCTGGCCTTTGAGCTGCCCTTCAGCAATCTTTCCAGTTTGCTAAATCGGCGCAGCAAACAGAAAAGTGCCTAAAAGACGCTAGCCCTAAGTTAAGACCTAAGGGTCAACGCACACGCCTCCATCTGACAATTGTGATCGCTTCATGTACAACTACTCATCATAACCGAATCACTAGGCTTAGTCTTGTCATAGTCAATATATTATACATACTATCTATATACCCTGTACATCGGTGGCCACCGTACTTAATAAGCTAATCCCTCTAGCAGTAGATCCACTCCGATATACGTATATCTCACTCTATAAATATGTACAATACTTATATCATATCATTAACCAGCATAGAATATAGCCTTGTTGAGAATTAAAAGTAACATGTATTTAATTTATTATTAGCATGGAGATATGGTTTCCAAGGAATATAGTTTATACTGTTTGATAGGGAAAATATATAAAATTCATATAAGATCTCATAATTCTTTTTCATTTTCAAAAGCATCGTAGTAACCCACACACCTCGGGCACTTCTTCAGGAACCCTGGACAAGAATTGGGACATGTTGAGGCAAAGTAATATCGGACACGCCTCAAAATATCCGTTGCATGCTCTTGCACTTCCTTAGAGTCTAAGCTAGAATGGCATCTCAATATATACAAAAGGATCTGATAGAGAACTGTTTCCGTAGACAAATAATATTTCAGCAAATCAATTAATTCCCCTCTGATGTTTTCCATGAAGTTTTAATTTAAACATTTCTGGCTCCAAATTCTCCGACATGCTAGCAATCAAATCGTTAAAGCTTTCGGCAGACAGAATGTGTTCCTCCAGAGCCTGGCCATAGTCCTTGAGGTTGACATATTCATCTTTCACACGAATTTTACTAAACTCAATTGTTATATCAACAGGTTCTTGACAATTCCGCGCAACGCTTGTAAAAATCTCATCCAACTCAGTTTTTGTGCGCACTTCATTGGTGCTACGAATTAAATTAGCTCTTTCCTTAATGCGACTCGTATCCCCAGCCATCTTTTCGATTTGACTCCTAAAAAAAAGGGAATTTATAAGGGTTTACAAGGAAATACTTATATAAAATACGTCACCTGAGTTCAGTTTTTAGGACACCATGACAGCTTTTCTCTGCGATCATTTTCTTGGCCAGTCGGAAGTTGTTAACACTATGCGTAAATATAACTAGAGATGGCGAAAGATCACCCACTTTCACGTCTCTTAATGTCGGATTAATACATTCATCCTAATTGGGTAAGGAAATAGGTTATTATGAACGAATCCTTGTGGCAAAAACTACCTACCAGTAAATTATAATATTTGTCAACGCTAGTACATTTTTTAGGATTGATGCGAAGCTTTTTTGGAAACATAGTTAGACGAAAAGGATGCCGATTTCGGTGAACTTCACAGGGTGATTGTTTTAATGGTCCCGGTTTTATTCTCAGATTCCAGCCTTTGGGGCTGGGACTCCGATTGTCTGCCAGACAGTATGTCTTTAGCTCCACCTTTCCATTATCCAGCTTGTAAACGCCACGATTTGGGGTAACCATGTAACCCGAAGGGTAATATACATCGCTCAAAAACATTTCCCAATTCTCAAAAGCCCCGTTTTCGGTCACATACACCATACAACAATCCATGCTACTGTGGTTTCTACCACTATTGTCATCTGGAATATACGTATATGTTATCTTATCTTTTGTCTGGATTAACACCACACAACACAAATTACCAACACAGCGACGACACCGAAAAACAGGGTAAAGGGTCCAGGATCTACTTTGCTCCGCCAGTTTTGAATCGTTAACATCCGCCACAAATACAACAAAGAATAGAGCCGTAAGGGATTGCCCATTTGTAAATTTACCTATAGAAACATTATTAATAATGTAATAAGAATAATTTAAAAGATTCTCACATACGTTGTTTCCAAATCAAATCGAAGACACTTCCAAAATTCGAATATTTATTCAGAACTTTATTTCGCATATTAAAAAGTTCGGTGATTTTGCCCTTTAGGATATCCGCTTGATTCTCGGTCAGTCTGGTTAGAAAATAAATATTTATAATAATATAAAATGTGTAAAAATTAATAATTATAAAGACTCACAGATCCCAGTTTATATCTTCTCCGTAGCAGCCTAACAATTCTGCAAACAATTGCTGCACTTCCCGAACCGTTGGAATATTCATTTCCATTTCTTTAGTAGAAAGTCGATCACTAGTCCGTTGCGTACAATTTCACAGTTCGTTTATGAATGACTCTGTTTTTCGTTGTATAATTCTACTGCTGACTTATCGCAGTAGGCGTTTTGTTGCTGACTTATCAATCAATGACTGTATATTATATATCTGTAATAGTTTTTCCAACTTACAGCTTAAATATAAACATTTAAGATTAAGTTATTATTTGTATTTATAATATCCATCTTTATCGTTAAAAGTACATTTTCTGATTCGCGTTTTGCTTGCGTCATATATGTATACATTATGCATACTTTTGCACTTTAAGGCACAGTTCATATACATCTATTATTTTTTATATTCTTTTTAATACGAATTAGGTATTATAATAAAGAGATTTGATGGTTCAAAGTTCGAGAAAAACTCAACAACTAATACATACTCCTTAGAAGCATAGTAACAAATTAAAGACTTCCTAAATTCACTTAATTTAATGTACAAATTTATCAAAGAAATTACCGCATTTCGGGCACATTTTTAGAAAATCTGGATTCGGGTTTGGATTAGCCAAGACAAAAGTTAAACGTACGCGCCTTAAAATATCCGAAGACTGCTCTTCGACTTCTTTGCTATTTAGCTCTGGATGGTTTTCAATTACATCGAGTATAATCTGGTAAATAACTGTTTCCGTGGGTATGTGGTATTTCAACAGATGCCACAACCCCTCTCTAATGATTTCCATAAAATGTTGGGTTAATTTTAGAATTATCTTGAACATTTCAGGCTCGAGGTACTCGGACATGCAGATGATTAGATCTTCAAAGCTCTCCGAACTTACAATATGTTCTTTGAGAGCAGGGCCATAATCTTCCAAATTGATCACACCCCCCTTGACTCTGACTGTTGTGAAGTCTAGAAGTGGATTAGTGGTCTCACTAGACTCGGAAATCCTTTTCCTTTTGCTGCTGAAAAGTCTATCGAGCTCATGTCTTGGGGGCACTTCATTGGCGCTGCGTATGAGATTCACTTTGCCCTCAATACGTTCCGATTCCTCGGCTATTTTGTCGAAGTGTTTCCTAAAAATATGAATCAGTGCTCGATGACCTCTTAAACCTTGATAAGTTCTCGTAAACTTACTTCAGATGATTTCCCAGAATTCTGCGATAAGAGCTTTCAGTGCTCATTTCCAATGCAAGGCGGGAGTTGGTAACAGAGTGTGTAAAAACAACTAGGGAAGTTGAAATTTCTTCTTTAACTTCACTTGTGCGTCCATCAGGAAGGAGCTAAATAAATAAATAAAGTGATTAAATGTTTATCTATATTTGTATGTACATAAAAGATCATACCAATAGGGGATAGAGCATCCAATTAGCAGAGAAACATTTCGCACGATGCATAAAGGGTATTGTAAAAGTATTTAATTGGATATAAAAGCGATCATGTCGTTTATTGGGATTATTGGAGGCTTCCTTTAGGGATTCCGGTGTTATGCTACGATCGAAATCCAATGGCAACGGATGGGTGCGGATCGGTTCTGGGAGAAGATAGGTTTTCAGCTCAACCTGGCCATCGATCAGTTTGTACACCCCTCGGTAAGGCGTCACCATAATGCCAGCTCTCAGGCGAACCGAAGTCACAAATGAATCCCAGTTTTCAAAGGAGTCATGTTGAGTTACATATACCATACAGCAGCGCAAACTGCTGCAGTTATTGCCAGATGTGTCTTCTGGAAAATAATTAAATTTGTAGAAGCATTCAACATGTGGGTTTCCAGATATATTTACCCACGCAACGCCGACAACGAAAGACAGGATATAAATGCCAGGATCTGCTTTGTTCTGCCAACTTGGTCTCAGTGACATCATCCACAATCATCACAAAGAACAGAGAAGTGAGGGACTGACCATTTGCATATTTTCCTAGAAAATAAAGGGCGTTATCACTGGTTGTGAAATACATTGTAAAACTATTGACTTGACTTACGTTGCTCCCAAATCCTATTAAAGAATCTTAAATTAATCAGTGAATGTATGGAGCGCCTAACGCCCGGATGGTTTTGGAATTCCTCGATCTTGGCTTTCAGTATGGCAGACTGGCTATGGGACAATCTGTGGAATCTCTAGAATAATAATTTGAGGTGTTGATGTCATCAAAACAACTTACAGGTCCCAAGTTACATTGTCGCCATGACTTAGAAGCTCGGCTAATATCTGCTGTACTTCCCTGACCGTTGGAACGAGATTGTCCTCCTTGCTATTGGAGGAACTCATTCCTACGGAGCCTAAGAGTCTCTTCTCTGTTTACTGTTTACTGCGTATTAACTTTTGCAAAATGCATATTGCAGATGACAGTTCCAGTGCATTGCATTTATCGATAACAGTTTATATTTAAAATAATTATCATTAGTTTGAGGAAATATTATAGATGGATATCTATGCTTACAGAAATATGTATATATGTACATACTATCTGTCTGTTAAATTTTTAAGTTATAGGCAATGTATATATGTATATCAATATTTCATTATAAATACTACATTTTAGAAATATAATAGTAACCCACACAGTTTGTGCATTTTGTCAGTTGATCTGGACGAGAATTGGGACAGGCTTGGGCAAAATAAAATCGGACCCGCCTTAAAATATCCGAAGATTGCTCCTCGATCTCTTCAGTGTCTAAGTCGGAATGACGTTTCAAGATGCACCCAATTATCTGATAGAGAATTGTTTCTGTGGGGAAATGATATTTCAATAACTGCCACAATTCCTCCCGCGTGTTTTCGACAAATGTTTGGGTTAGCTTTAGAATCAGCTTAAGCATATCCGATTCCAAGTTCTCAGACATGCTAGAGATCAGGTCATCAAAACTCTGGGTATTTAAAATATGTTCCTTTAAAGCAGAACCGTAGTCCTCTAGATTAATATCTTCTTTAATTAGTCTTACTGATGGACGACCTTTGAGCTTTGTTTTAGTTTTGAGCATTTTGTCCAGCTCATTTTTACAGGGCACTTCATTGGCGCAGCGTATCAGATCCACCTTACCCTCGATACGTTTGGCTTCCTCAGAGATTCGGCTGAAAACTCGCCTGTAAATATGTTTAAAATTTAGTTTAGAATATTAATGTAATATAAATAGATCTATAAGTACCCAAATTCGTTGCCCAGGATGTTTCGATATGTTTGCTCTTTAATCATTTCCAATGCCAGCTGACGGTTGTTCACAGTATGAGTAAATAAAAGTAAGGAATCGGAGAGCTCGGTGGCATCAGAGGGTTTTTGGTCTTCACGCTGGCTCTGAATCAATAACAATAATAATAATAATAGTAGTAGTCTTTAATACCGCTCACCAGTAGAAGGTATAAAATTCTATCACACGAACAAAACTTCCATTCCATCACGCCAACAGCTCTAACTTGGAGATTTGGACTGAGTTCCTCTTTTATGGGTCTGTGACTAGGACACTTGGTAGCTGCTGCCAAGGACTCTGGCGTTATGCAGCGATCTTCGCCGGTGGGAAGCATGGTGTTGTTACGTTCCCAAATAAAATAAGTTTTAAGCTCCACCTGGCCGTCGATGAGCTTGTAGACCCCCCGAAACGGAGTCACCATGTATCCCTTGGGCAAACGCGTTGACTTAACGAACTTATCCCAGTTCTCAAAGGACTCGTACTGGCTTACATATACCATGCAGCAGTCCTGGCTGCTACAGTTTCTCCCAGTGTTGTCGCCTACAAAATTTAAGGAATACAGAAAGTAATTCAATCAAAATTGACTACATTTTGGGGCTTATTTTACCTACGCAGCGACGGCAACGAAAAACCGGAAAAAGTGACCACGATCTGCTCTGCTCGGCCAGTTTGGGATCCGAGACGTTATCCACAAGCATCACAAAAAATAAGGCTGTAAGGGACTGGCCATTGGTAAACTTTCCTATCAGTTGGAAATTATTCTTTAATTAACACAGAATACTTATAAATTAAAAAATATCTTACGTTGTCTCCATATCGAATCAAACAATTTCGGATTATAAATTGAAAGAAAAATATTGCTTTTGTTTACTTTTGGATCTTCGAAATCGTTGACCTTTTCCCGAAGAAGTGTTGCCTGGTTCTGGGGCAATCTGTTGACCAAATCATGTTGATATGCAATTTACATGTGTATGTGTGTAGCTACTTACAGATCCCAAGTTATATCGTCGCCGTGACTTAAGAGTTCGGCAAACATTTGCTGCACTTCCCTGACTGTCGGGATCAAGCTTTCATTGTCTTTCGGTCCACTCATCTTTGATATAAGTTCTTTGTTTCAAATAGTGCATTACTAGTTCCAAAGCTGATTACTTGTTGCATTTGTTGGAGATGGAAGTTCCAATGCATTGGAATTATCGATAGTCGATAGCGAACTTTAGTTTAAACTACTTAAGCTATGACCATTATTATTACTTTACAAAATAATTACTTAGAATGGGCAATCATTTTAAATTCAATTAAATTAAATTAAATTTAAGTCAAATGAAATTAAGCAATGCAAACAATAATTGAAACCCCTTGTTCAGAGCAAAGTTTCGTCAGTCTGGCAGCGCCACCTTAACCTTTGAATTTTCAAAGTGTGAACATCTAGGAGAAAATTCCAAACTTGACGAGATTTCGCTTTTAATCGGAAACGGTCACTCAGTTTGAACAAAAGAAAAAGGCGGACGCGCTGCCGTGTTGCTCCCGTTGAAAATGTTTAAAAAATACAACTAAAAACGCATAATCAACAACAAATTGCCGGGAAAAAACCAAGAGGTGCCGTTTGAATTAAAAAGTGTTAAATACAAGACAAACTCCAGATCATAAATGTAATTGGCAAACAAGCGGTGTTTTTTCTGTGAGTGGCGGCGGATTTTATTTGTTTTTGGTGGAAAATTTAAATAAACTAGCGCTCAAGTATACAATTTAGCTAAAGAAATAGTAAGGCATATGTTTCAACAAATTTGATGAGCAAAACGGCGTCATTGAGGCGAGAAAAGAGATGCAAAGAGAAAATTCTAGGCCCAGCATCCTTCAGTCTGCTTCTTCTTCATCATCCTTTGCATTCCTTTTCGCTTGCCACAGTGTTCGTGTATGTATGTGAGTGTGTGTATGTGCGTGCGTCGCTGTCTCTCTCAAAAAAATTGTGTTAAATAAATTTATTCACGCAGCCAATAACAGAAATTGATGCCAAAAAAGCAACAAAATTGAACTGCGAGCGTGTGTGTTAAATTATCACTGCGGCTGTCTCGCTCCAACTCCGCTTTAATAACTGTTACCCAAACATGTGTGCGTGTGCTCATACCTTTTATTTGGAAATTCATTTATAAATAACAGAAAAAATTAACGTGAAACAGTTTTCTGTCTCTCCACAAGGATAAACCAATTTGATGTGCCAACCAAGGAGGAAGCAGCACAGCAACCGCCAAGCAGGTAAAAATCAAATATTTATCAATAAATTTAGGAAACTAATTGAGCCAGCAGCGGCAGCACTTGGGTTTTATCTCTCCTTTTTCCAATTGACACTTGACGCCTTTTTTGTTGCATCTTATCAGCATCTCATTGTTGTTGCCACTGTGTCCGCCCCCGCTCTCTCTCTTGGGTGGCTCTTCACGCTCGCTCTCTCTCCCGGTATCCAAGTGTGTGCTTGTGGAATTTTTTCTTATGCGCTCTTTATATTCATCGCCTTTAACTTGGCCAGCCGTCTTGTGTTGTTGTTCCTTTTCGTATTTACTGTAGGTAGCGTTGTTGTGTGGTCTTCTTTTTGTTGCTATTTTTTGCATGTCTCTGTCGCCGTGGCTGGGGGCTGACCTTGAACAAGTTCAGGCACTGTGGCACGCATGCCTGCTTTAGCCTGTTTGCCACTTTGCCTTTCCGGCTCCTGCGCCATTTTTTGCAGCGCCTTGGCCTTGGCCGGCTCCACTGTACCGCCTGCGACACCACCATACTGCATCTCCCTCTAACACGCGCTAAAAGATTGTGAGAGTGTTTGCATATTCGTTCTTACAATGTAGCTTCCATTCGCTGACAAAGTTTAAAGCGGAACAGTGATTATATTTCCGTTTTATGGATATGGAATGTAATTAATAAGATAGAGATAAAAACAATAATGTTAAACTCTATAGGAATTGGAAATACAAATATACCTTCTGTTTTTCTCATTGATTTTAATATTTGAAAATAACTTTAACAAAAAGAAATCTGCTTTATTTAACAATTATTTCATTTTTAAAATTTTATTATGCTTCATGTAGTCATACAAAATATTCCAAGAATATGATAATCAGATAACCTTTTTAAACCTCGGATTTAAAAATTTAATTTGCCATTTCTGAGTACAGTTTTTATTTATTTTTTGTGACACCTTATAAACAAATACATATACAGACACTATCAAATTTATAAATGACACTTCATCAATTTTTTGCGACGCCCTAAATTTGTCAAATCACATGCTTTACTTTTTAATTGTTGGGAGCAGCTTCCGTGCAAAGCTCGCTCTTAAACAATCCCTAAATAAATAAATATACATACATATATGTATATTTACAGACTTTTCAAAGCACTGAAAAAATTAAAAGTTAATTTAAACAAATGGAATTTAATTTATGAATATAGTAAGAAATCTGAAACATTCTCCTCAAAATTAAGATCTCTTTGAAAATGTTTCTTTAATAAAATTCTCAATAAATATTTTATTTGTTCCTTTGCCATCTTTTTCCCCTCTGTTTTCTTTGTTTATTTGTTTGCGTATCCGCACTTCTTCTTTTTCTATTCGCTACCTTCTGAGCCTTATGGCCCACTGATAACTGACGGACGGTACACCCAGCGTTGGACGTTAGGCCGTTCACGGTGCGCGGTGTTGCTTTTAATTGGTTCGTACATCGACCCCGGGACACCGGGAGACTCACCGCCGACGTCACGTCAACGTCAGCGGCTTAAGTTTTTTAGCTTTCTCTTTTACTCACACTCGAATTTCCGATCCCAGTGAAATTTATGTGTTGACGAATTGTGTTATCTTAAGAGCACATGAAATTTGCCAGCAAAAACACAGTTTGGATTATCATGTGACTAGTTTTAATTTCCATATTAAGTCTTGGCTGTCTATGAGTATTGTATTTATATTTGTATTCAGTTTCTCTTTCTGGGGAGAAAAAAGATTTCAACTTGAAAATAATCCAATCAAATAATTAAATATTTTTTGGTTTTGTGTGTTGCCTAAATAATAGCTTATTTATTAACTAAAAAAACTTTCCATTAATAGAATAAAGAAAGATTACTTTTTACTTTCAATTTTTCATTCCCGATAATGAAAAATATATATTCTATTTTCATGAACGATTCGCCATGAAATCTAATCTTTCAGCACCTAAAAATAATAGACAAAAATTGATATTTAATGAGATTATTTGTCATGTGACATTGTCTTGCCACCGTTAAAATTGCAAAACAGTTGGAAGCTCTAACAACTCATAAAATAAATATATTCACATGATTGGCAACATATCGAGAAAACATGGTTGTTTATTTCAATTATAAATATTCTGCAAATTTTTATAGATTTCGATTTTGCACATGTGTACTTGAAATTCCAACTTAAGCGTTCGACCGCTGGAAAATAAACAAACAAAATTGCGTTTCTCAATTAAACTATTATGAGGAGCGCTCTCCGCCACACAAAACACACCAGTTTAATATATTTGTTTATTGTATCTGCTCAGGGGGCGAAGCCTATGTTGATGTTTGCAAAATTTTGGAATTTATTTTATTGCCCGTGTAAATTATAAAAACCAGGCATGTGTAGCAAAATTTTCCATTGTAGAAGGTTTTTGGATTGGATTTTGCATTCTACTGTATTTCTAAATGAAGGTGTATATATTGATATAGTTTTGCATTGCCATTTACTAAATTCCATAGAAAAACGTTGTTTACTTTCAAGGCATTGCAGCTCCCAGGGTTCTTCACTTTCTGAACGAAACTGTTTCATCAGCAACTTTTCAAGACCACCAGAGTTCAAATATCAATATATACAAAATTCTTGCTAATTTTTTTATCAGCAAAAAATTTGCATTAATAAATGACACAAGAAATGTGAGCTTTGTTCATATTTATGTATGTATGTTATGAACCAATAAATATACATAAATTCACTTGAGAATTGTATTTGCAATTGAACCCGGCGAACCACAAAAAAGTGAATCACCAAATGTATTATATATTTTGTATCATTCCGCAATCTCTTCACTCAATTTGCTTTGTTTTATTTAAATCTCATTCTTTCTTCCAATTGGTATAAAAAGTATAAATTTTTGTAAATTGCTGGGGATAGTATTCCTTTATTAAAACACAAATGTTTTGGATTTTCTGCTTGAGCTAAGCCTCGTTCCTTGTCCCGCGATACAAGTGATGGGAGTGCGTGCCGAGAACTCGTTTTCGCCGTTCTTTTCCAGGGTTCAACGCTGGACTTTGGCCTGTGAAAATGTAAACAAAAGGCGCGTAATTAAATTTTCATACGCAGCTAAGGAAAATGTATTCATAAATTATTTAGCGTGCGAGAGACTGACCAACCCCGAAGGCAGGCCATAAAGTGGCCAGGAGCCAGGTTCCCTTTTCGACCTGGGTGTGTCCTCGCTTCTCCCTTTTTGCATTTTTATTTCCCTCTTTCACGGTTTCGCTATCCCCGCTGGCTTTTTTAATTGGCAATCGCTGGTTTGTCACTCAGTCAGTTTGTCCTTCAATCAAGCCGAATGCATTTGTCTCCGTTCTGTCATCCGGCCACCTAACACCCCCTCACCACACCACACACTTTGTATGATCCACCTTCGGGTGCTTTGAGTAATATTACTCTTTATGACTTCGGGGTCCCGATTCGGGAAACCTCCTTGCAAAGGCACACAAATATACATAGTTGTGTGTATTTCAATGTCCACAGCCGCAGGCTTTGCCAGCAAGAGTTAATTATGGCTTTGTGGTGGCTGTACACTGGGGGAAATCTCTAGGATCGAGCATCTTATTGTAGACAGTAAAAAAAATCCACTTCTGATTACAAAATGTTATTAACAAATTTATTTATATATAAATATTAATATAATCCTGCTTTCTTGTTGATATCACAAACACATTCGTCGGAAATGAGAGCAAGGCCATGTGGATAATGAATTCATCAGAAAGCTTTGCAAATATTTAAATAATAATAATTTCCCAACCTCAATAAATTGACAATCTTTTGTTTGAAACCCAGTTGGGGTTTTGATTAAAAATTTCCATTTCTCTACAGATAAAAAAAATAACATAAAAATACATTCTTGTAGGCGAAATTATCGCAATTATTCCAAGTTTCTCTGAGTGATTGGCCAACGCCCCGGCTAAAGCTGAGGGACTCGGAATAATGCTCGTAAATCCAGTGAAGGAGGCGAATAAACCGTCGGAGGCTCGGGCAGATTGCATCCGCATCCGGTTCCTGGAATGTCCAACATGTTTGCAACTTAAATTGCAACTTGGATTGCAATTCCATTCACGTTGCACCCACATTCGCTTAAATATCTGTCTGGCATCGTTATTTAGCATTGCCCCGCAATTTGTTGGCCACGTGAGAGAGAGTGCGTGCAGTTGTAGTGGAAATGGAAATGAAAATGGGAAAAGTTTGCTGCTCAGCACAGCACCACAAAATGTGGTGTAGGCTAAGGAAACTCCCTCTGTCTGTTGGCCCAGCATGTTGTAATTGCGGCATGTTGGCAGCATAAAACATGTCTGGGTTTACCCTTTTCCTCCCACTATATATATTTTTTTTGTTTGGATTTTTGCCACTCTGCGGAACTCCTTCAAGCCGCTGCCAGCTGACTCACATTTTTCGACATCTGGGACAGGGCGAGTTCTTCCGAGGCTCTCAGCGTGAATGCACTCTGGGAATCGGAAGACATATTTAAAGAAGGATTATTATGGAATGTATAAAACTGGAACCATAAGTGGGAATTTTTAGGATAGATATTTTATGAATTTCCAGAACAAACAAAGATTTTCCTGTGCCTTAAAAATCCCTGAATCCCTTGATTATGACCCCGACATATGAGGGTGATTTGTTTGCAGTGTGAGTCTGCCTGTGGCATGTGTGAGCATAGCCCTGTGCAGCCGTACATACTTACGTAAATATATGTAAGTAAACACACGCGGATGGCTACATTTACCCGCTATCAACATGTGAGGGACATTTGTCTACGCCGACAGGGTAGGGGCCCTAATGCTGAATGCTTGAGCTCTTGACTTGACTCCCTTTTGACGGCGGCGACAGGATGCCAAGTGGCGAATGCAACGCTCTCCGGGCTCTTGAGATGTTGTCGGATTACAGTGACATATATATATATATATATATATATATACAATGATCTCCAGCTGCGGACATGCCAGGCTTCAGTTTCCCCAGAATAGAAAATGCGGAGCTATTGTCAGTCATATTATCAAACTGAGAAAATTTCAAGCAATTAGAAATCGCTTTTCTATATGCAAATGAGGTTTGGGTTGGGGTTTTTGTTAGTTTTATTAAAAGTAGGTACTACTCACAGAATAAATAAAGACTATACTTTAAAGTTGTAAAAGTATATGGTAGGATATTATAACTTTTATTGTAGGTTTAACTTTATAACTAAAAATTATGGTTGTCTAGTTGTTTAGTGGGATAAAGTCTAGGGGCATAAAGCTTCTTATAGAACCAAAAAAAAAAAACTCTAGTTAATCTCTTACCCAAGACAGAAAATTATGGCTTTCGTAACATTTTTTCACATTTATCTGTCACAAGTTGTGACTATTACTCACAAAACAAACATAAAGTGCCCTAAAAAAGTAACAAATTATTAGGGCTACGCTCCTTAAAGTCACAATCTTATTTGAACTTAAGGTAAATTCCATCTTAAAACTATTTAATATTAATGAACTTTAAATGGGGAAATACAAACAGTAAATAATTTATTTAAACAACTTATAGCAGCTTTCCAGCTGCGTTGTGCTTAGACTGAAAACATTTTCTTGCGAAACAAATTATACGCGATTTTAAGTTGCACTTAGTTAACGTCACAACAAACCAGTTTATCAGTCACCAACAGCTAAAACTGTGTTTTTCTCGTAATCATCCTAAAAGTTGCTCAGGTAAAACCTGGCTGAAAACACTTTCCACACTTTTGATTAAACAACTCTTAGATTCCGCATTGTCTGGAAATTAAAATTGCAATTTTCTGCACCCATGTTCAAAGCTTGCTGTTTGTTTTTCAGTTGCTTGTTGTTGAGTGTAGCAGCGATTCGCTTTGTTGCTAATTACAAACCGTAATTAAGTGCTGCCTTGGAATAAGTTCGAGTTGTTTGAGGATGTAAAAATAGTAATTATTTGTTTGCCTTGTTCTTGAGTATTTAAGAATTAACTTAGTGTAATGTGTCATTTACAATTTAATGAAATTAAAAAAAGGTTACCAAGTTAAATTTATTGAGTTAAATATTATTTAAAGTTGAAACTTGTGCCAGAAAACCTTAAAGCGATTTAAACCGCCTTATTACGTGCCACAACCCTCGAAATGTGCCCAAAATTTACATATTTCCAGCTATTTCCACCGCAGTACTGTGTATAAATATTGCACCCTGATTCCTGGCCGAATTGATGGCAATTACCACAAGGCCCTCTCCGATATCAGTAGTGCACGTGAAAGTTGCCTTTCTCGTTGCATTCATTGTCTGCTGCTGGCCGAGTGAGAGACAACATGACAGGCATTCACAAAGTGTTTTTGGGCAGCAGCCAAGTTTTCGCCGTGCCAGCCGGCTGCCATTCTGAATGCAATGAAAACAATTCCTCCGCTGGCGGCAGCCTGCAACTAATCAAAGCCCAGATACCCCGATAAACAATAGAAGTATAGCCTGCCCAGAGCTGTCGATGTTTTTTTTGCCCATTCAGACCACGATAAAATTTAACCTTCGACTTGAAAAAGTTGTTCGGCATTGCTGTTGGCATTTTATCGACTGCAAAATGCCATCCGTTGGCAGCCATCCCATCCCAACACCCCATCCCCTATTTTATATATATATTATAGCCTGAGTCTAGGCTTATTTTCATAGAGTTCACGAGAGGTGTGAATACACAGTAATGGCCGCAAAGGTGAGGCATCTGAGGAGTGTTTGAACAGACAGACACCATGGGTAACCATCATCATTATCATCGGCTCTGCCTCTGGGAGTGTTTATTCACTGTAATTTCATATCGTAAGCAAATATTTGCCAGCCAATCGGAAGGTATTACTAATCAAATATGTTACTGTTTTCGAGGTCAAGCCTGTAATTTTTAAATCACACAAAAAATGGGTGCAAAACCAATCAATAATGAAATTATTATACAATATTTGTGTAGCAAAAGGTATAAAGTAAAAACGATATTGATAAAAGAACAAACTTGCCTTATTTCTGTATAAAGAATATTTATTTATCAACATGGAAACGTTAGCTTCTGGCTCTTCAAAAATTATTCTTCTTAATTAATTAATTTTACCAGACCCATGCTGCCTTTTTGTTTAACAATTATAATATATCTTGTATATGAAGTATCTGAAATATGAAGTACCATGCTTCAGGGCAAAGGGCAATCAAGTAATTGATGAAGCCGCCGAGTAATTGAATTCTTATCGTGCTCACAAGTGTCACGAAATGCAGGTCAGCTTATTTATAGATCCGACAAAGATGGGTAACCCGCAGTTAATTATCACAAATATTAATTAAAGGTAAACATGAAGTTTATTGGAGTTTATATATATTTATGGAAAATAATCTATTTCTCTTCTCTTGTAGCTATTTTTTTTTTTACTACACTCACTAAGCTTGACTTTACTTGCTATTAAGTGAAATCCCCTTATTTCGAATCCTGAAACTAGACTGTACATATCTTTACTAAGGGCACATGCAATTTTGATAACAAATCTGTAACATGAAAAAGCAGTTTCCTTCAAAATATGTAACATGAAAGCCAATTTCTTTAGTTAATAATTAAATAGAGGGGAAAACCAACTGAAAAAATGTTTACATATTTTAAATATTCCTGCACATAGTTTAATCGCAGCCATCAAATGTCGTGACCGTTGGCAGTCAATTACTGCTGGATCAACCCTCGAAATTGGGCCTGCAGGCAAACTTCATTTTGCACTGCATTTCGGCCTTGGTCTGGCCTAAAGCCTAAAGCAGAAGTTGTCGACAGTTCGTTCGTTTTTGGCCAAGTCTGCAGGTGCCGCAGTTAGGAAAGGTCAGAGCTTCGTTTGTAATTAGTTTTTGCATTTCTTGAGGCCGTCGCATCCGGCAAATTCGCTGCTTTTCACCCCTGAAAAATTTGAATTCAAACCGCTACCTCTACATTTGGCCAGGACAGAGGACGTTTTTGTTGGAACAGGACGAGCTTTGCGTGTTACCATGAACCATTAACAACCAGTACAGGGTACAGTCCTTTTACATTAACCATGCCCATAGAATGCTATTGACTCTGGCGGGGAATTTACATGAAAATAAAAAGTTTATAGGGTTTCGTGTTGGACGCCCCGTTTCGGCGCCGAATATTATTTGTGACGCTCTCGTCGGCAATCATAAAATATTTAAATGCAAGTAATATAGGGCGGAACCAGACCATCTGTCATTAAGAAACCAATATGTCTTATCGGGAACTCTGGTAGCTTATCTACTAAAAATAGACATTGATACAGGGCCCCTGGGATTCAATAAAATGATAATCTTACATTCGTTGCATTATACTTTCCGATATTTCATGGTGGCTTCAGTGCATTTTATTATTTAATTTGAAAAGAGTTTGTGGCACCTTGAACAGAGTGATATTATAGTTTCGACTCTAACCTGACGCCTTAATTACAAACAAAGGCTTGAATTTACCTTTTAAAATAATTACATTGAGATATGCGTATGCATACAAAAACAGGTATGCATATCTTTATTTTATTTACATTTTGGTAGGACCTTTATTATTTGTTTAAATCTCTACGTGACTGTGATTTCAAAACTTCTTTATAAGTTCTTGGCTTTGTTGCATTATTATGTACCCAAGTGCCTCATCTCCGTTTGCCTTTTATAAATTTTAAATGCAAACTGGACACCTAAACTCATGTGACATTCACTCGAGTTCTTGAGACTGCCAAGTGTATCTTATGATTCATCAAATTAATCATTATGAAATTCTATAATTTTAGGATTTGTTTGCACTCGGAAAAGCTTTTGTCAATAGAAAAAAGTCCATTTGCTAAAAAATTGATAACTTATCACAATGTTTCTTTGGCTTTATAAAAAGTTCTTAGCACTATCTATTAATGAGATTGATTGGAAACTGTTAACCACACATAAACACATTAAAATGTTATATAACTCTTAATATATGAATAATAATTGTGCCGCAAATCACTTAATTGGTTACCTGACCTTGTTTTTATCCCCAGCAAACTCTTTTGATAAGAGGTTTCCGCTGTCTGCCAATTCGTTCTTATCTTAATGAGGCTTGTGACATATAATCAAAAAGTTAAGCATTCAATAGTCACAAATAGTGCGACAGTAGCCACTCGAATTACACATAAGGACTACCACAACTGTTACTTTCTATATAGATAACGCTCTAATCAGTTGGCCACGCTTTGTCAAATGGAGATTCTAAAATGTCATTAAATTTTTGTACATTTCTAGGAATTATTTTATCAACAAATCAGCTTAAATCTTTAATTTCGCCACCAATAAATCGATAAAGTTTGCTTATCTTGGTGTCAATTGTCGCGGCTGGGAGCGGATACTTGGTTGCAGTTGGGGACATTTTTAGCACGGTGTCGGAAGCACTCGGAATCCATCAGGTGTGCGCTGAATGAATTATGGACGGTGCGTTGCGATGGCATGACGTCAGTTCAGTGAACTTGGCCCAGAGCAATGAAAGGGAGGAGCCACTACGGCTGCTCTTTGCTTAACCCGTTTAAACCGGCTGACCACTTAGGAAATTGTTCACATGTCGTGCCAATCAATTACCGTAATGGCCCAGCCATTATCACTGTGATAGTGATAAGCTAATTTAATATCCAGCCGCACTTGCTAAACCTTTTTTTTTATTACCATTTTACCGTTGCAGCCACTTGGACCCGGAGTTAAATGGCCAAGGCACGCAGAAAACGCTTCCGTCTGACCTGTCCGGATATAGAGTTAGATCCAATTAGAGGAAGCCGCTAGGATGGACAAGCGATCGCTGTGCCTGCTGATTATCTGTCTGAACGTCTGCCTGGTCATCTGGCTGGTCAGTGTGCAGAATGTGACGCTGCTTGAGTCCGAGGTCGACTTTGTCGGTATGAGCAGTACCCTTCATCCGCCCACGAGTGCCAACAGAGGAGGAGTAGCAGCAGCAGTAGCGGCGGGAGCATCAGCGGCAGCGGTAGCCGGAGGATCAGCTGGGGGATTCGTACGGAACCGGGGTAGCCGGAGCAAACCAAACCAAATACCATACCAGCCTAGTCGCACACTTAGTCTTAACGATAGCCAAGTTAGCATTACATTCGAACATGCGGCCACGCCCTGGCCGACGACTCACCGAACGCCCGCTCCCCTGGGCCAGAGCACCACCTACCTGATGGACATGCCCAATTTCGAATACAAGATCAATCAGCCAGCCTGTGATAAGGACGTGAAGGCCCTGATCCTGGTACACTCTGCCATTGACAATGCCGAGAAACGGAGGCTCATCCGAATCACGTGGGGGAATCGTTCATACATTAATCGAACGCCGCTCCGCGTGATCTTTCTGCTGGGTGACGTTTCCGGTAAAAACGCCCCAGCAAGGCAGAAACGTATTGATCAGGAGAGCCAGAGTTACGGGGATATGATCCAGGGCAACTTTGTGGACGTCTACCGCAACATGACCTACAAGCATGCGATGGCCCTTAAGTGGTTCACCGAAAACTGTGCGCACGCACAGCTGCTGGTCAAAGTGGACGACGACGTTTTCGTAAACACGCCGCAGCTGGTCAAGTACATAGAGGATCCCACGTTACCGGAGCATCAGCTCCTGGCGCAACCGGACCTGTTGCTCTGCCGCTTAGTCAGGGAGTCGAGGGTCAAGCGAAGTTATCGGGTGAGTTCTATGGCAGAACTATGTTAATCAGGTTGCGCTTTCACCGATTTTACTTAAATATTTAAAACAAAGATTGCTTATTTTAACCTAAATGCAATGATAAAGACCACCTGAAATGGTTCACATCCAAGGAATCCATTAAAATCGATAGCAAATATTGGTGACAGCGAAACCCCTTGGAAATACATTTTAATTAATGGCGCCTTACTAATTAAAATTCATTCCTTTGCAGTCCAAATGGCGGGTGACCTACAAGGAGTACCCCCACCGCTTCTACCCGCACTACTGCCCCGGCATGGCCATTGTGTATGCCTCGGATATCGTCCGTCGACTGTATAAGGCGGCTCAGAAGGCCAAATACTTCTGGGTGGATGATGTGCTCGTCACGGGCATTCTGGCCGAGGAGACGGGCACAAAAATCACCTCGCTGTCTCACTATTTGGAGAGGAAAGACGTTTCACAGTTGCTCGAGGGGGCGACTGACCTAGATGACCCGCCCTTTCTCTTCACCAACGATGGTGTCACGGCCGAGGAGGTCTTCGGCATTTGGCAGATGGCGATGGAACGCGAGCGCGGTTCAAAACAAAGCACATCCTTTAAAGCACCCGCCTCCTCAATTGCATCCGCATCAGAATCCTCTTCCAATTCCGACACCATCGCGTCGGCGGTGATCAGTGGGAATATTTCCAAGGCGCAGACGAGCTCCGGCCACAGCTAGTTTGACTGGCAACTCAATGGATTACGTTTAGTTTCTTTGGCTGTTCAGTTTTAGGGTTTCGTTAAGCTTAGAATTTTATTTTGTAGTTATCTATAAAGTTAACTGATTACTGATTAATGATAGGTAGCATTTTGTAGGGACGAACACAACGGAACATTGCAAGTCAAGTGAACCACCAACCACCTGCCTAGAATCATTTGTATCATTCAGAACCGTAACTAATCTAAGCATTATTCTAAGCGGATATTTATTAAAATATATGTAGGAACAAATATGTGGCGTGTGCCATTCGCGCTTATATGATATTTACCTATTATTCTTTATTTTGTATCGTATATACGGCGCAAAATGTATTTTGTAGCTAACCATCTCTCTGTATCCTTTAGATTCTGGTTATTCAAGTAAAGCCAAAAGGTTTGCAGAGACGGCAAAACTCATTTATACGGATAAATTTAATTAAATTAATGAATAACATAAGTGGGAACATTAAAGGCAGGAACGTTAACATGAAATATCAAACGAAAGGTAGGGAACGAGTCCGACAAAACGCTAGAAACGATGAACAAGAACGAAAATGGAAACCAATGAAATTTATAAATGTCTAATAAAATTAATTACATGTTCAAGTTTGTCAGAAATTATATTGAAAATTATTTCCAAATACAAATTGCAAACGAAATTGAAGTTTTTTGTATTTTAATGGGTTTACTACGGATTTCAAGGAATTCATTTTAAATTAGGCAGTAATATATAAAAATTTTTAATACATTTTAAGGCTGAGGTGACTTCCTTTAATAAGTTTGATTTATTTCCCTATAAATGACTGCATATTTTAAAGAAATTAAGTGAAAGTTTGCATATATGTTAATTAATTTTGTAATTTCTAGAATTACACTTTTATTTAATACGTTTTTGTTATAGTTTTCATTAATAATAATACATTTTCTTCTAATATTTTGTTCGCTGTTCTCACATATGTTCCACACTGTTCTCACTCAACAGGTTCCACACTGTTCTCATTCCACAAAATACAGAAAGAGACAAGCACAGTGCCAACCCCAGTTTCATAGAAATCACCTTTGGTCTGCTATAATCATTCAAACCTCGGCGGTTATTTCAAAAAGAGTCATTGAAACGGACTTTTGTGAATAATTTAAAGCTTTTCAATACGTACGTAGGAATGGTACGTGCCTGTGTCATATTTGCACTTGACCAGGACACGCCCGCACCTCGGCTAATTCACCTGTTTGCCATGTAAATAATTCAATGCGCGCCCGGAAAGAAAACCCACTGCAGCAGCTGCGTTCAAGGACTTCAAAATCGCCACCACAAATAGCAAAGCACTTGAATTTAATTCAAAAGCGCCACATTCGACGACAGAGTCAAATTGCGTTGAATTCACATTCGAGGGCCACTTATTCGGGGCTAAGAGGGTCCGTGATGGGGATAATCATGGAGGGTGTAGGGCAGTCCTGCTGTCAAGTAATTGTTTTTGTTCCCACGAAAGGACCCGGCCCGGACCCAACTCCTGCCCGATGACGTGTGTGCCGGACAATTGTTGCATTAAAGCGGTAGTATAGTCGCGGTCTGATTAGTCGCGTTCCCTGGCAGCTCAGTATTTCTTGGTTGGTCGGTTGGTGCGGTCACAGGTTCAACATTAAGTATTGACTACGGCGAAGGATAGAACAAACACCACACTCATGGCAGCAATGGGTTCGGTAAGTGCCTGAGCCGTAACCACTGTGTTAACAGCGAAACCTTTGTAAGGAATTATTCATCATTGTTTGGCTTAACACAGGAACTTGTGTTTATATAGTGGGAATCGAGATAATGGGTGATTATTAAGAATTCTCAAAGTCTACAGTGCACTTTTGTGTTGAAAAATGTTTTTTAATATTCATTCTTTGTACAGAGATCAGAAAAGATAATGGTTTGGGCTTGACCTTGGGTTAAGACATAAAGATATTTTGGTGCTGATGCTTATCCTGTTTCAAATATTAAATAAAAAATTAAGACCATGGGAACTAGATCTTAACTAAACCGAAAATTTATTATTTTATTTCTGAAGGCCTACCTGTGTTAGTTTATTTTTGATGTCCTTAAAATACATTGAATTAAAGATATTTTAAAATAAAAAATGAGGTACATTTAGAAAATTTCGATGATGTTAGCCCTTTTAACATTTTAATGATGTTGATTTGACCCTCATTTTTATAATTTATTCTCAATACTTTGTTATTATTTAAATAAGATTTTAGTTGCGAATCCGAATCGTTTATACTGATTTTTGGTAATAACTTTCTAACTTTTTGTCCATTTATTCCCTTAAAAAGACCTGAAATATTTAAATTGTTTAAATTGAGAGTAATACAAATTTTACATTATACTTTTGGAGAAATAAAAGTTGAGTAAAAACCATTACTAAGCCAAAAAAAACTTTTTTATTTGTTATAAATGAGAAAAATATAATATAAATATAGGGAGATTTGAAATGTAATTCATAGAGTTTAAAATTGTACAAAATCCAGTAAATAAATATGTGCTAGTTTCAACTAAAATCAAAATATATTCATTTATTTATATTATTAATTTATTCATTTAGAATATCTCTTAATTTATTGTTATTAATTTAATATCGAACCCTAAAACCATATGTTCCTTACAACAATGACCTTTATTTAACTATTCAAGGGCCAGATTTCAATCTGGCCAAGACCCGTGAGTTCTTAAGTGTCATTAAAGTGCACCTCCCTTGGGCATAATTCGGGCCTTCGTTGGCGGCAATAGGTTTCACCGGTGGTAATTGCTAGGCAAACACACGCTACACACCCGCTGACAGCCATCAATTGCGGTGCGTGTGTGTGCGGTGTGCTCGAGATTAATGATAACTGTTAGCCGACTTAGATCTAGGGATCCTGGGGAAGTGGAAGGAACAGCGGCAGATGCAGCAGCAGATAGAGCAAGAGAAGGGTCCTTCAGATGCGGACTTCTTTGAGTGGCGCCGCCTTCGTTAGCTGCAAATTATTTACAAGTGCTGGCAAAACAAAGGCAACATGCAACATGCAACTCCGCACACTTGCCACTCCGGTACCCAGGTACTCCGGCACTCGGCACTCCATTGGGATCCACTGGAGGCTGCTGTTTTTGGATTGCAAGCTCTTTCGGGCTGGCTGCCCCGATGTGTGTCAAGTCGAGAGGGGGAATCCCCAGAACGCGGAATACATACAGGAGCGAGGAGGAGTTTGCTGCTCGGCCACTTGTCTGCCCCTCTTTAAGTGTCCTCCCTGCGCCGGCGCCGGCAAGGTCCTTACTCTTTTACTTTTTTGAAGCCAGCAGCAGCATCATCGGCCAGCATCGCATCGGCACCGATTTGATGGAGTGACGATGCTCGGCAGCTGTCGATTGGCCAGTTTTTAGTACAACATCCCGCTCGGGCCGCAGAGATACGAAAGGATACGCGGACTCGGGTGCTGGTGCTGCCGCTGCTGCTGCCTCTGGCCTGGCTATAAATGTTTTGTTTTTCTGCAGTTTGTTGTTAGTGCTGAACGGCAGTGAACGGGCAGCGTTTGTTGGTTGTTGGTCTCTCGCACACACAGAGGAGCCCCAAGGAGTTGGCTAAGCAGAGAGGGAGTCTTGGCACATGTTTTGGTTCAGCTTCAGCTTTCTTTTTTCGCGCCCGCTGCATCTTCGCAACTCCGCCTCCTCGAATCCATCGCATTCTACGTAAACTACCGCCCAAAATCAAGTGCCAAGTGACCAGGAAGTACACACAATACAGAACGCAGAAGCAACACCCCCTCCCCAGGACAATCACAGAAAGGACATCAACAACGGAAAGTGCAAAGTACAACCTACACACACACACAACAACAAATTTAGCATTAAACACACAGTGAAATCACAGATACAACCTTTGAGGGACAGCAACCTACGAATTTCTCAGTGCGTGACATCCGACAACAACTACAAAAACCACAACAGGTGTTTCAGCTTTAACTCGATATTATTTCGTAGAACGGAAACTAACCGAAACTATCTATAAGGTAGAACAAAGCCGTAAAACCTGCCAGCGGCAATTAGGAACTGTTCATAATTGATGAGGTGAAACTTTTGCTTTGGTGCGTGTCAACCGATTTGAATTCTTATTACCATTTGTATCTGTGTCTCTCTGTGTGTGTGTGTGCCTGGCTCATAGTGTACGTGAGTGTGTGTGTGTGACTGCTCGGCTCGGCGCACGTGCAACGAAAGATGGTCGAGGAGTTCCTGGAGAAGTTGCCAGAAATCGACACACGCTACGAGGTGAGTCCCTTCACAGTCCCTGCCGAAGTCCTGTCATTTTTTTTAAACTAAACATTAAATAAAGTGAGAAAAAACTTGGGTATAATTTATTTATTTATACTAAATCTAACTGTGTTTTTTGTAAGTGATATTAAAAAATATATATATTTTTGAGTGCCTTAAACAAGCTCTGAAATATTTTTAAATCAGGTACAGCCAGGATTTCATTTTAGTTAATTTTATTAAAAAGCTTTTATATTTATTTATTAAAGAAATCAACATTTTTAATATTATACCAGCTCTTGTACAAGTGTTTCAGTAAATGAAAGTTATAGTGCCAAAATAACAATAATTTTTAAGAAAATTTAAGCTTATACATTTACTTATATTTAAAATAAACTATTTTAAATTAAAATTTGTGAGAAATTGTAGAGATCTTCCTGTTAAAGTTGTAATTTATAAAGTCTAGTAAAAAAAAGTATGAAATTGGAATAATACTTACAGCAATAATCCTTTTTGGTTTAACGATTTCAAAGCTAATTTGTTTATTTATTTGCTTTGCTTTAATTTAATGAAATATTATTAAATTTATTTTTATAAATATCTGCTTATGGTACCTACAAAAATAACGTATAACTAATTTTTTTAGAAGCTTAGTTCATGAAAAGACATCCTAAGCTCTCTTAAATTTTTATGTTTCGATAATAAAATTCTGCTAAAAATTTTAGCATTACTCGTTAGAGTTAAAACACAATAAAACACTCGTTGGTATTCCCAAAAAAGTCCGAGTGGCTATAAAAAATATATAAAAGTCTGCAGTTTCCTTCGTTTAATATCCTCTTTCGGAATGAAATATTTTATAGCATACTTTTGGGAAACATGCAAAGGTTTTTGCCACACCAAATGCTAAAGCGCAAAACAATAAAACTAAAGGCCAATTTGGTTGATATTTTCCCGCCGTGTACAGCTGCTCCATTTCCCATTGTTGTGCTGTGTTCCTTTATTTTTTAATCACATTGCTCGGCTGTTTACCGAGCCTTTGTTTTACGTCCCCCCAACAGGAGAACAGCAGCTGCTCCTGCTCCTGTCCCTGCTGCACCGGCAAGGCAAATATCCAGCGGCGGCCTTTGTTTTTCCAGCCAGCACAAGCACCTGCCCAGAGCCCAACTTCCTGGCTGGCTTTCAAACGCTTTTTTGCCACGCTGTTTGTTTTGCCGCTCAAATTACATTTCCCTACATGGATTCGCATTATGCTGAGTGTACAACTGAGCCGGGGATTCCGGGGATTCCTGCGATTCCGTTCTGCCAACTGCGGCCCGGATATTTAATCAGTTCGCCGCTGCTTCTGTCTGTTGAGTACTGCAGTTGCACACTGCACTTAGCCGAGGCTCTTTCGCCTTCAGCATTTGTTTTATGTCGAATATTTGGCCAAAGGCTTCCCCCGAGGAGGTAGTAGTAGTAGCAGCACCTGGGGCTCAGTCAGGCATTAGCCCAGATTCGGATCCAGATTCAAATCCTTTGTCTTGCCTGAGTTTTCTCTAAATATTTGGTTTGTCGTTGACTTGGGGTCACAAAAGCCAGATCAGTTGGTGGCTGCACATTTGGGGATTTTGGATTTAGAATTTGAATCGGTTGTGAATAGCGGATAATTACATGTTTGCATACAAATGCTGCTATCTATTTGTTTAGCGCAATTTAAATATGTAGCATAGCTTAGAGTGGGGGCCAAAGGATAAGCACAAACACAAATCAAATATTTAACTATTGGAATTTACGAATTGCAATTATTTGGGTAAATAAGAAACTCTTTTTTGTATGGCTTTTAAAGGAATTTGTGTAATTTAGTTGCAGACTTTAGCTTGCTTTTAGGAAAGAAGATTTATAATTAAATTTGAGGTAGAGTTTGGATTTCGTTTTAACTTTAAAGTAAAGTTTAAAATTTAAATGAAAGTTTAAAAGGCAGCTTTAAATGTAAATTAAGGAGACAAGAAATTAAGCAACACAGAAATACTTATTGAAATCAAGAATATATATTTAAAAATGTAAGAAATATTAAATTTTTAGTAGAACATAAACTTAAACTTATTTACAGAACTTTAAAATAATTTAAATAATTCAAAATATTTACAGTAAAAAGGTAAAATATTTATAAATTCGTAGCAGGCTCTTATAAAATAAATCTCCCACATTTTCCAATTAATTTTTGCTGTATTTAATTTATGTTAAATGTTTTTGATGCCCAAATTAAACCACTCGAGAGTAATTAGGATTTAGACACGTTCTTGTCAAATGTGACTAAGCTAGCAATTGGTAATAATGGCCTCTCAGGCAAGCCAGTCACATACTCAGATGATCTCTGCACTTTAAACTATTATCGATTAGGTCTTCAGCTGTCTCTTCATGCCACAACTATTTTCTCAAATTTATTTCCCAGCTCCCAAACTCCCTGCCGCCACTCGAAAGTTTCCCGTTACACCACTCGGTTTCCCAGGGAAAGCCAAGCCCAGAAAGTGATGGTTCAGTCAACAACTTGAAAGGCAATTAGCGCACTTCTCGCATGGACTTTAGTGGGTAACTGGGCTAGCTTGGTATCGGGACTAGTTGTGGAAGTGTAAGTGTGCCTGGGACGGGTTAGGGTCATCCGGGCCAAAGGCGAGTCATGGCCAACAGTTTAGCGAGCATATTAACTTTATTAGCGCGATACAATTGGGTAAACAGTGCTTGTGTGCGTTAGATAATTATGCGGCACACATGGGTAACAATGGCGGCCGCGAGAGGTCCTTGTGAGTCCTTTATGACCCGGGCCAGACAAAGCCTCCCCCAGAAAACTAATAAACAACAGCCGACCGCGATCAATAAAAATTAATTATTCACTATATGTGGCAAAGTACAGGCCATCAACTCTCGCCCGCACTAATCCCGCCAATGGCTTATTTATGGGCCCGTGTGCGTATCGTCCTGCGAGGACCCAGGACCTCTTTTTGTGTGTGTCTGTGTGACTTACAGCTGCGGTTACAGCCGCGATGTCGCTACAATATATCCGTTAATTTGCATGACAAAGTAGCAGGCCGCTGAGACCCCACTGAGGGCAAAGCGGAAAACTGGAAACCCAGCAGGGAAAATGCAGGAAAAACCGAAGCGAACAGGCGACAGACAAGTAAATGAAAATGTTTAAATTTACACGGTCACCTCAAATAAAATGGGTAGAAAAAAGCGAGAGAGAGAGAGTGGGGAATTACAAAAAATGCTGGACTTCGAATTTCATCCTCCAGTGTCCTTGCCGGGGCAATTGCAATTGCATTTAATTAAATCCGAGCAGGGAAACCGACAATTTGGCGAAATTGAAATCGATGCCAAAGTTTTCCAAGCCACATCAAAAAAAAAAAGGTAGAAGGATGTGCTGATGGCATCGTCTTCTCGAAACTTACAAAGCTCATTTGGCTTGCAAGGATTTACCACCAGATTTATGCAAATTGCACACACAAGACCCCAGTGGCAACTTTGGGGTTAAGTTAAACGTAATTTTGGTGTCAAGTTTTCAAGCCGGCAATTTTCCTCATTCCTCATTCCAATCTGCTGATCCTGCTGCGTATATATTTATTTCATTTTATTTTATGGATATCTCTGGGACCTTTATGCATTCATATTTTTGTGAGATTTTCATTTAAAGATATTTTCTGTGGTGAAATATTTACATTTCTCTAACCTTTTCATATTATAGGTTTTCGAATTTATACAATATTTATGCAAATATTAAATTTAGTTTTAGTTTAAGGCCTATCCAATTACTATGCTTTGAACAATTAAATACTTGATTTTATTTAAATTATAAGTATTTATTATATTATATTACCATACATAACGCTCTTAGACACTTTTATCGTTTACTATTTAATTCAGTTCCATTTTCGCTAATGCCTTGGCTTTTCTATATCCAAAATTGCCCACAATTTATAAATCTACTTTTGATTTTCCTTTTATGTGACTGTTTTCCATTTAATTCTATTCAGCTTTTTGCATTTTACTGGCAAAGCATTTGTGTAAATTGTACTTATCTAAGTTTATTCGTTTTTATTCGCATTCCGGTGAATGTATCTTCGTTTATATTCCATGCAGGTTTTGTTTATTTGCAAACAAAAAGCAATTTCGGCAACATTTTAATTGAAGCCCAAACCAGTCGCTGGTCTATAGCCTTTTCCTGCCAGCCACCTGTTCAGGCCCACCTTCCGCTCTCCGCTCTCCAGGTGGCTTAGTGTCTCTTATCCGGGACAGACACTCGTGGATCCAGTCCACATCCGCACATGGCAGATTTCTGGCAGGGAGCCAGCCAACACACACAGAGCAGCCGAAAACTCACAACGACATCGTTGAAAGTTTGTCACATTTTGCAGGCAAAACATTTTCAATATGCAGGAGCCGTTAATATGACAGCCCGAGTTGAAATGAGGCGGGGAGAGGGGGAAAAGTCGGGAAAAACTCCGCATAGGACCCATGCATTTAGATTGCTTCTGTTTTATGGTATCCGGGTGGCGGGTCACATGGCGTATGCGTAATATGCTGCATAATGCGTGTTTAGATCAAAATTGAATTGCGCATTTTACATGTCGAATACGTGACGTGCTCAGCCGCTCAACAGCTCCCCACGTGCCCTTTGACCTCCAGCCAGGCAGCTCACATTTCCTCTGCATTGTCCAAATGACTTTAGTGAGTGTGAGTGACGGCGCAGATTTCCCTGATTTTCCCCGCATAGCTTACTCCCCTTGGAGGGGGAAATTGTTTGCTTACGGAGATTTTGGCTTAAAATCGCTTCGGGGTTTTAATTTTATATTATTTTTATTATATTTTGGCCATCAATCAAACTATTATTTGGCGAAATAAATTATAAACTTCATTCCTGGGCGAGCACAAATCATCAGCAGACAGTGAGGAATACAGATTGCAGCTCATTGAGATGAAAATGAAAATGAATATTTATGCAACCAAAGCCAAAGGAGAATTGTGGAAATGAAAATAAATATTTGAGCTGGTATATGGAAAAAAATATTATTAATTAAATTTAATATTTATGAAGATGAAATTTGAAATATAAACGCTTTAAAAAGGTTTTTATATTATTTAAGATGAGGCAACTATTTAAAGTCTAAAAGAATCAAGTGGCTCATTCTATAAAACGTTTGTTTAATCAAAGACATTAAATTGTAAGAATTTGTCACTATTTTTTCTTTACATTTTAAATACTCTTTTCTTTTTAATGTAAAATATATAAATGAAGTATAATTCTTCTTGCTTAAATGTTCTCTCAGTGGGAATTTCATTCAGATCTCTGTGTGCTCCTCTTTTTCATATATTTCTCTTGAACCCTGGAAATTCTCATTTCCTTCATGACAATCATTGTGAAATATAATACGTTTTTATATCCTGTCTTTGCCATCTGTACCAGTGCATTGAGAAGCACTCACAGCAAACATTTCATCAGCTAATCCGTGGAGCAGCAGCTAACCAGCGGATCAAATGCGTTTATTACCCAGCTAATCCTGTTAAATTCATTAATAAATGTCGACGAGTGAGCCGAGCATAATCCATTTTACCCAATCCAACGTCCCATTCCCCGAGGGCACACTCTGCTGGCTGCACACAATACAGACACATACATATATCCGGGCGAATATATCACGGCTGGCTGGGCAAGAGCAGCTGCTCGTCCTGGTCCTGGTCCTGGCCATCCGGTCCGTGCAGCTGGAACCAGTCAAAACTGGCAAGCGGGCTATCACAAAAAGTGAAGCTGGAAAAACCGCATGGCATGGCATGAAGAAAATGCCTTTGTTGGCACTTCAACAAAAGCGTTGAACAAAAAATCAAAAAAAGAAATGAACCCAATTTATTTTAGTTCATTTTTGGGGTAAGACCGCTACGGACAATTAAAAATGTAAAAAGAATTTATGGAATTTATATTTGTCCGCAGGACATGGCCATACAGAAATAAATGCAATTTTTCTGCCTTTCCTAATTAGGTTTGCCCAACATATACTCATGCTGCATTCGGTGTTTCCTTTTTCCGTTTTTCTCACTCTGTCTCTCCTCCCATTTATTTCCAGCATTTTTCCATTTTTCTGTTTGTGGGAAAACCCATAACTCGTTCCGATAAGCAGGCGGCAAACATATTGCCGACCTGCCATCGGGGCGTATGATTGATGACAGTTTTGCATTCGTCTTTGTGTTTTCACACAGTAGTCGTGGTTTACAAGGGTTTATTAGAGTTGGCAAGGATATATGGGCATATGTAATGGGAAATGGGAGTAGTTGTTATTCCTTGGCTGCCAAAATAGAGTCCGATTAATTGATTTAAGGCTCAGGTTTGGTTTTAATTTATAAGAAAGAATACATATATGCATATTATGTATAGTAATCCTTTAAGCTCCTGCTGTTATTATATTCTATGCTTCCTTGCAGGATATTGTGCCCATGGAACAAGTGAGCTCGATGGTCTCCAACGGCGGTGGCAGTGTAACTATGCAGCGCGATGATGAGTACAGGAATCGGATCATGAAAAGTAAGTGTGTCAGGCAAAAGGCAGCCGAAGCAACCGAAAACAGAACCCCACCCACCCCCCGAAACCCCTGAAACCCCCGCAATCACACAGAGAGGTAACAACTGGCAGGAGGACTCCATATATCCCTGACCTACTGGCTTTGCAGTTGACATACTTAGTTTAATCCCAGCAAACATGCCTCCTAGAAGCCTAGCCCCCCGCCAGGAGGGGCAAATAAATAGCGTTTCACATTTCGCTTAACCGTTTTGCATCCCCTTGGCCGCCACAATATCCCCCCCCCCCCCAGAACCCCCAGAAAACATCCAAAACCCGCCCCCTCCCCTCGTCTTTGCATGCCACACACTCACACCCATAACATACACACACGCTGCGGCATGGCTGTGCCTTACTCTTAGCCTAGATTTAAGCCAAGCGTAGATGCAATCGTCATTTCCACACTATACACCACACACACACACACCCACATTCCAATCCCGTCGACACGCACACTTGTGTAATTTGTAAATTTGTCAACTAACCAGTTTCTTTCCTTTAAATTATATATTAAACGTAAACTCATTTCATGATGCTTGCCCAACAAATTCGACGAATTTGGAACGCTCTCTCTCTCTCTCTGTACAAATTTTGCATATCAAATAATTTGCAAAAACGCAAAAACCAAAAAAAAAAAAAAAAACCAAAACGCATCATCAAAATCCAACTAACTAACCAACCAACCAACCAACCAAAATAATCAACCAAACGCTTCTCTCTCACATCTCTCCATCTGTAGTACGTAGACTTGGTGAGTCCAAAAATGATAAATATTTTAATAACCACTCTTTTGCCTTCGGTTTGTATACTCTTCTATATCCATATATATATATATTACCATATATAGATAATGATAATGGTCCTGGGGCCGGACCGGCGTAAGTATGATTTCATTTCCAATTGAGATAGTTTAGCCGAAAATTAAGTTCCTGTTGCGAGTGCATAAAATGAAATATTTACAAGGGTCTGATTGCTCTCCAGTGTGCAACAGGGCGTATGAGCAATGCACTTCATGGGCTGGCGGGGCTCGAGTGTGTGCAGCAGTGCGTGTGTGCGGTGTGTATGTGCCTGCCTGGGTGAAACGCATTAGCATTACATTTACATTTACATTTCAAGTTGCGTTTACATTCATATTACCATAAGCATACAAGGGAGCGACCAAAGAAAACGGTCTCGGGGGGCGTATACTTAATATCTGTTATATGCTTGCCACAGCCACTGCTCTTGTGGCCACTGTGGCAGCTTCAGCCAAAGGCTGTTGGCGGTCAGACAACTTCATTTAGGCCAAACAGAGCTGCTCATAAACCATTATGCTGACCTCCATCGCTGCAAATTACTGGACCAGGTCACAAAAGGCCCCGCAAAAAGGGATGGCATTTTTCATCATTAGTTAATTTGGGTCCCCAGTTGTCCGTCCATCCGTTCCCTCAAAGGTCCTACCCTACTCCTTCTGGGCCCAGTTAATGTTCGACCCACAAAAATTTTGCATAAACTTGGCATTTACCAGTGTGGCAACGAAAACAAAAGTAAGAAACAAATCATTTGCAGGCCAGCTTAACCAGCTCTCAATGACAAAAGCGGTCGGCGAATAAAAGAAATTAAAAAATGGGGCCCAGTTTTAGACCTGGCCCCTGGGAATTGGCTTCTGCCAACAAAATGCCGGAGCCCTGGCGACAGTTCAATGCTCCGGCTATGTGGCCCTGGCCCTGCTGCAGCAAAACTTAAGGAAATCGCCTTAGAACCCCAAGAAGACAGACAAACACAAGAACAAACAGCCAGAAATGGCAAATATTTTATGTCTTTCATTGAAGAACTTTGCGCAGGCTTTTTCACTTAGGTGCACAGAGAAAAAATGGGGGAAGAATGCGACATGAGTTATGGCCATCATATCGGATGAGATGGATAAGAGAAACCTAATTTAAAAAGTTCACCAGGCTCTAGAGAGTTATTTATTCAGCTTGAAATTTAATGTGATATAATTAAAGGGGTTTTCTGACTCTTTTTAAATTGTGAATGAAATAAGGAAAGCCGTTAATTAGCCTAACTTTTCGCTGCTCCTTAAAGTATTAAATAAACAATAAATAATATTTATTATCAGAAACATAATATTTGTATATATATTTCTAAAAAAGCTTTACAAGAAATGACAAATTCTATTTACTTTAAGAACTCTTTAATATCTAAGCTCCCCTAAAAAAATTCAATGAAATATTTCTTTAAAAATCTAAAACAAATAATTTGTGAATTTGTATTTAAAACATTCTAGTTAATATTCCTTCCAGTTTTTCCAGTTTCCCTAGAGCCATACATACAGAACTTTTTCCTGTGCATTGAGCCCAAAGTTTTGCTTTGCCTTTCGCTTCGGTTATGAGTTTTCCGCTCAAAAAAAAAAGAACCAAAAAAGTAAAGCAAACCGTTGAAGGAAAAATAATAAAATAAATGTCTGAGCATTTTTCTCCATCGAACAGATTCAAATGATACGTTTGAAGCATGCTTGATGCGCAGAGATTTTTCACAACTTCCACGGCGGATGCTCGCCGTTTTGGGCCAAGACTCGACTGGATGGCAGAGATATTGCATATCGATCGGTTGAGTGAGCTTGAATGTGGCGTAACCCCCAAGGCGGTTTTCGGGTGAAGCGGAAGTAAGGCATTTAAATGCTGGAAATTGAGTATTGAATAGTTGGCAAACAATTGCCAAATGGTTAAAGGGAAAACTTCTAACAATTACTCGTCCTTTAATCGGATTAAGCGTTTGGGGCGAGACTTTAAAAATGCCATTAATCAGGTCGAAAGACGAGGCGGATCCCTTTGGCTAAATAGCTTGCCAGTTTAGCTGCCATTAAAGCACAATAATAGGCCCTGTCCCCTCTTCGTACGGTCTCGTCGTCTGGGCTGTCAGTCTGGGTTTACTGGGAGATCCTGTAGTTTTGTAGTGTCCCGTATCCTGCATCCTGGCATCTGGCCAAGCCCTGACAATATGGCTGCGCTGGCCAGACAAAAGGCAACGAAGGCGGCCCAGAAAATGACGCATTTGGGTGCAAGTGCCTCGTGTGGCCTCATGCGGAAGTTGTTAATTTGACGCACAAAAGCCAAATGGCGATAGAACTGGCACAAGTGCCGCTAGCACGAGACACGACCATGTCCTGCAGCCACTGCTGCTGCTGCTGCTGGTGCAACAGGACGTATACGTATTCTGGTAATTACTAGTCTGCCCCAGCGGCCATTATAGCCATCATCTCCTCGCCGTCTTAACTTGTTGCCAGTTTTAGTTTCTCCCTCATTTCAGTTTACGAGCCATGTGCCAGGAGTGTATATTTCAGGTGCGCCAAAGCTAAACTCCTCGGCCAAAACAAACCCAGGGAAAACCAATTAGTCTAATTTATATCATTTCAAAGACTAGTTTTTGCTCATTAGCCGGCCAAGCCTGGGAAATGGAAAATGCAATTACATGTTCGAGTCAGCAACAAATGTTGCTTCTCTGAAAAGTTACAGGATACACAGATATAAATAATGCACAGAATAAAAGGAGATGCAGTTTAAACTAAATATATTAAATATTTCATTAAGAATGATTTCAGATATGTTAATTATTTTCTAAATATTAAATAATATCCAACAAACACAATATCATCGCTTAATATAAATAACTCTTTTACCACAATCCTTTCTCTGTGTAATTAATTAGCAGCATTAAATATTCAGGTTTATGCAGGCATGTAAATGCCAGGATATGGCCGAGAGAGAGGGTCCTTGCGTGACTTTCGCCCAGCGAAAGTCCTGCCGGGAGGCGAAGCCGGCTCGAGCCTGCAGTTCGTTGTTAGAAACACGGCCAGAATGGCCTACTTGCCGGCCCAAAGAAGTAGAGGAAAGGACGAAGGGACGAAAGGACACTGATGCGACAGTTGACAACGCGGTCGAGTTGGCTCGAGTCGACTTGACTCGTCTTGACTTGACTGATGCAAAAGCCTCAGCGGCAGTCAAATGAACACTGGCATAATGAAGACGGCCGAGGGGGTGAGTTGCCACAATAACGGCGGGGGGTGGCTATAAGGCTACTGCACTTGGCTAAAAAATTACTACAAAATCGGTGACTTGATAGCCAAGAAAATTATAAAAAATTGCCAGAAGATTCTAGGAATTGGAATAAAATTCTAAAAAATGTTTTTAAAGTATAAAGAGATCTTTTTTAAGTGCTAGAAAAAGTCTATATTTTGTATATTCTGTAAATACTTTTACATAAATATTATTCAATAGAAATAAATAAATAAATTACAATTAAAAAGAAAATGGGATGCAGCAATGGACAGCTAAATTGACATTCAAAAACTATGATCAAGAAAGGGGTCTCATAATTTATTTTTCTATTTAAAAAAAAATACGAAAATGATCTCTATTTTCCCTGCAATTTTCCCAGATTTGACTAACTTTTTTCTCGAGTGTTTAATCATATACATTTCGGGGCTGCACATTTATTCTAAACTAGTTCGAGGTTGTCACCAACAAAAGGAGACGCTGCCTCAAAAGGCATCTGCGAATGCTTGGCCGTAACATCAACGGGCATCATCGCATCCGGCAGTCCACATCCTGCATCCTTGAGCTGAATACGTTAGCGGAAGGCGAACCGTAATTTTCGAACTATTAACTTGTCCACTGTCAATGGCAATTAGCATAAATTGCCAACGAGCTGGCTCACGGGGAGCCTCCGGTTCAAACCAATTGTTGGCCAAGCGCAAATAGGGGTAGATTATTATATATATAGAATATACATACACCCGTACACTCGATAAACAAGTAAATAAATTTAAAACCATTCGCTGGGCCATCGTTCAGTTCGGTTTGGTCTATAAACTACGGAGGACTTGCGGCCAGAGGCTAGCGGACAACAGCAACAGCACCGAGAGTTACCAGCAGAGGCACGTTGCATGCCCCCCGGGCGTGTTGTTATTAAATTAGTTTTCCGTGTTTCCCGTACGGGGTATATTTATATACATATACATATATACCAAACCCCTGGCTATTTTTCCGGCTTGCGGACTCCGACTACGGATTAAGGACTCTGGACTTCGCCATGAGCATCGGCAGCAGGAACGCCATCTTACGTACGGTTCACTTGACAATCGTCGCTGCACCGCTCATTGTTGATGTTGTGGCTTTGGCTTTTCCTTTGTGGCTGTCCTAATTTAAGTGGTGCTGGGAAAACTCTGGGGGGGAGGCGGGAAAAGAGAACCAACCGAGCCGGAAAACTTTGTGCCCGAAAAACTTTTTAATAGAGTTCTTGGTCGGCAGTGAGAGAGCGTCGTGCTTAAAGCGCAAATTAAATAAACGTTTCTGTGGAAAGTTTTGTGTGTGTACAGGCAACTTGTGGCAATTAGCAAGTGGCTGGCTGTGTTTTAACTGAATTTCCTTACTGCAAACGGTGAATAGCAAAAGGCCCCAAGATATCGGACCGCACCGACAGCCTGTGGCAGACGACTGCCAGCAGCATGCAACAGCCACCACAGCGGCATGCCAGAACCGCAGCACAACAGCAGCACCATCAGCACCACCAACAGCACAATCAGCACCACCAGCTGCCACTGCACCATCAGGGCCACCAGAATCCCCACCAGACACCGCGAACTGCCGGACGCCACGCCATGCTTGGCAGCAACCACAGCAGCCAGCGCGAGGCGAGTGTTTCGCCCCGCCGAGTGGCTCTAGACACCACCGCCTCGGGATCCACCAGCGGTGGCTTTGGGTTCAGTCGAGGTAAGCACCAGCACCAGGAATGAAAAGCAATCTTGGCGGTGGCTAAAACTTGAGTAAAGTTTCCTTGCCCTCGAGCCTTTTATGCAAAATCTCAAGATCTATCACCAGAAGTTTGGAAACTTGAGTTTAATGGCATTTCGGAATAGAAAGCTGTCAATTTGTGCCTTTTCTGGACTAAGCAGAGATTTTTATATATAAATATATATAAATATATATAAATGTTCAAGTCTCAAATAAGATTAAAAGCAAATGGAATTTAGTTAGGACTGAAATGTTTACGAATTTATTAATGAACTAAAATTGAATCAATATTTCAAAGATTTTAAATTAGAAGTTGCAGCAGGTTTCAAAAATCGTTTTATGATATTCATTTCTTTGTTTTATCTGCGTATCTCTTGTTTTCCTATAATTAAACCTTTTGGTTATATTCAAACTACTTTGACTTTATAATTAAACTTGAAATATATACATCTAAAACAAGACCTGCTTTCATATTTCACATTGGAATAACTCTTTCTCTGAGTTATAAAATAGAATGAGAAATAGTTTCATGAAATACAATAAACACTAAAGTTTGCCTTCTTCCAGCAATTTCTATTTTATTCAACTTTCACATTCAGAGGCGCCATGCAATTCAGTTTATACCATAACTTTATCCCGACATGTGTTTTTCCACATAAGAGCAATTTTATAACCACTCAGGCCAGGCTCATATTGCCAGCAAATTGGTTATAAAATAGGAATTTATGTAGCTGATCTTTTATCGAATAATCGTTCGTTCGTTGGTGATATTTATGACTTGTTTAAAATTTCCACTCAAGAGTATAGTGAGTGTTGTTCGATATTTATTTTATGGCTTAATAAATACACTAACTTGTGCGCAGTATTATGGAGCTGTTTGTGTTAAGAGAAGAAGCTGGGTATTATATATGTAGATATATTTCAGATCTTATATTTAAAGTTAAAGTACTTAAATCCAATTTGTAAGTAATGCTTTGCCACAACTATCTAAATCCCTTACATAATTCCACCTATAATTTATAATCCTCGTTTGAGGCATCTTTAACTCGAGCTTTTAATTAAATCTTCCATCTGCTGGCACGACATTTCCCCAGGAAATCGAATGAGCAGCGAAAAAGGGGATGAGTGTGTGCAAGGGGTGTGTGTTGTGTGTGCACTCCAGAAATATGTTCGAAAAATTGGCGAGGCGTGTTCTTCGCCGGCGACAAGTGGCAGAGTGTGTGGAGTGGAGTGGAGTTTGCTTTGGACAGGCAAGTGGGTGGGCGTGGCATGGCTCACTTCCGCCCCCCTGGAGCGCCACATCCGTCCGCCATAATTAAGTTTTACCAGGGAGCGCCATGACATCCTTAACCCGTTCTCTGCACTCCCGACACTCGACCGCAGAGCTCTGAGCTCGCCTCGCTGGCCCTCTCGCTGCACTTTAATTGATTTCCAAGTTGGTCACGTTATCAGCTTGTTGGCCATTTGCAGTTGTCCTGGCACCCAGAATGCTGCCACCTTTTATATCCTGCCACACACCCCTATCCGTTTTGCGTACACCCCCTGCCAGTGCATTGTTTATCCTCGCGCGGACTTTTGATCGCTCGCTCGTTCTGGCCAAACAATGTGGAGCTTTAATTAATTCTCGGAGCGGTTAGCTCAGCAGTCGCTGACATCAGCAGGAACCTTCCTTTGCCTCGACACTGCGATAAAAAATTTGACAAATGAATTATAGATTGCGTGTACTTGGTAAATATTTAAAAGTTAAGGGAGAGATGATGGATTATTTTTGCTTATATAAATTAAAGAGATTCCTATAGATAAATCCTTGAGGTTTAACATTTTTAAACAGAAATGTATTATTTTAAAACGATTACTTACTGACAGATAGATTCCTCTGGAAAATCCTTGTCGTTTAATAAATTTTTTGATAAATTTCTTTATTAAATAAAAAAGTAGGAACTACCTACTTTACCGAATTTTTAACTATTTTTTTGCATTTTATATACTTAATTTTTGTTCCTGGGAGACTCCTTAAAAGGAACCGCAGAAAATTATTAATTATAGCTCCACGGAAGGTCCTGCTTATCGAAATCGGCGTGTAAACAGCAAGTAATGAGTGGACGCTGAGGGAAAAAAGGATTGCAGCGAGTGGCAGGCAGGGGCTTTGCGGTTTTGCATGAAAAGCGGGGATACTTTTCGTTGATTAAATTCCATGTGAAAAGTCAAGAGAACACTACAAAAAAAATCAATTAATATAAAGTGCTCCATCCCAAGCATATGTCCCTATAATAAACTTTATGTGAGCGCTTAATATGCCCGGCACAACGCTCTGCGACATCAATATTTCATGCCGCAACAGCGACATTATCACAAGAACGGGAGAAAGAGTGCGGAAAACTCACCCAAATGATAGTCGGGAAAGGCCAAAGGAAAAATGAGCAAAGCAGCGCTTTTCAGCTTTCCAGCTAAAAAGGGAAACGGGAGAAATGGCAAAGGACGGAATGTCGGCGACACCGAAATCGACAACGACATCGAGCCTCGGCGCCGCCTCGCATTCATTCATTGTGTGATTATACATATACATATATACATTGTATATATACATATATATATCTACAGTCCGATTCACCATTGATAAAGTCGGGAGCAGCAGCACAGGACCCGGAACCGAAGCGAGCTAGCGTTGAATTATTGGCAAGCATTTGGCCAGGGCAGTTTTTCATTTCGCTTTTCATTTTATTGCCGAGTGCCGGGGAATGCGTCGTCAATGTGCTGTGGTTATGAATTATTGATTGGGCGATAGTCCGGCCTGACAGTCGGTCTACTTAGCAAGTCGCCTGCCAAAACGATGAATATCCAGCCTAATGAAGGCCATTGATAGCTGGCTGGCTTAAATGAAAATATCGGGTCAGAGGAGTGGGTATTATCATCATCAAATTAAACCTCTAAGTTTGATAAAAGTCGACAAGTTGTTGGTGTTTTATAATCTTGGGTAATGTAAGGGTTAAGGTTAGAATATAACTATAAAAATTCAAAGCTAAAGAAGAAATTAAGCACATTTTCAAATTTCATTTAACATATCGAGTCTATGCATTTAAATTAATTAATTATAATTAAAGAGTCTAAAAAAGATACTACTACATTTTTATAAACTTCTTTTTGACAACTTTTTAATGAATAATAAATTAAACGATACATTTTATGAATTGAATTAGTTATTTTTTTGCATTCTCTTAGCATTTATTACTAGAATTTTAATTACAACACAAAATCTATTAAAGAAAATTAATTAAATGATGTCAAAAAAGAAAAAATAAATAAATTATAAACTACATACTTTTTAATAGCTTTTTAAATTAGTTTAAAATCATATTACCAAGGTGTTCATTAATTTTACTGATTGTATTGTTTTCGCATTTATTGCCAAATTAATATTTATTATTTATTTGAATATTTAATGAACATCTATTTGCGGCAAGCTTCGTTTACCGTGCATCTATAGACACGAAAGTTTTTGTGTCAGTTTTTGGCGTGGTATCTCTTGCAAAAGTTGCCTTTTCATAGCCGCATGCAACTTTAACGAGGAACGCGGGCCGGCCCAGAGTCGAGACTTTGGGGCCCAATCAGTTTCATAAACCGAACTGGCATATTTCATTCGGTCGCCTCTACTGACTCTGGCCGGCCCAGGAGCCGTGTCGAATAAATTCTGCCACCGCCTCCTCCGCCCACCTATTCATATTTGATGAGGCAGCAAGCAGGCAAAAGGAGCAAAGGATATAACCAACGTAATACTAACGAAAATACGGGTCTCCCGGCATCCGTAATGCTCCACGCAAATTGATTCGGAGCTGTTGCTTTAGCTTTGGCTGCTTTTCTGCTGGAACAAAAAACGCACAGCAGCAGCAGCAGCACATCCTCTTCGCTTTCAACGAGCTCCTTTAGAATTTTGCAACAAGCCGCAGCTACATGGTAGTTACATCGCACCAACAGTTGTACTTGTGGTCGTGTTCGAGCAAACTTTGCTTAACTTCTGGCCCGCACAATGGCCAACGGGGCAGCAGCCCAGCAGCGGGGCAAACAAACAGGGCCAGAATTGAATGTGTTTGTTTGCTCGAGTGTCTCGGGGAAACTTTCACTGCGCGACAGGGACAGTGACCTCATATCTGACAATAATTCGACGCATTTGTGTCACATACTTGCCACCCAACCAATGCCCCAGCCCATCCTCTGTTTCCCCTATTTTCCCGACGGAAAAGCGCAAACGTTGACAATTGAAAGGCAGCCGAGGGTCGGACGCAAGGGGGGAATGAAAAGATAGGGACAGTTATCTCAGGACAGAGAAAAAAAATCAACAAAAGAAGGAATAGAAATTCCTTGGGTAAAAATAGTTGTGTTTTCCTAGATTTATCTCACTTTTATTAAAAGACTGCTCAAAGCCATATATCAAAGTTAATGGAAAAACGAGTTTTTGCTATATTTTTTATAATATTTGAATAATTCAGGGATGCTAGAGAAATCACAAGGGTTGAAACATCCTTAAAAGGTGTCTAAAAAATAGTATTTGATGCCTCTAGCATTTTAAATCAAACTTTAAGACATATTAAATCTCTAGCTTACTTGAAAGCTAAAAAAAAATATTTAAAACATGGTTTTATTTAAATTTTAAAATTACAATTTATAGTTAAACATTTACAAATATTATTTAAATAATTTAGGTTCCTTCCTGTAACTGCACAACCTATTTTCTAAGTGTTGACATCGTTTATCTCTGCCTGACCCCTCGCCGTAGGCCTCGACAATTGCACAGGCCATTGTTCGGGCCACATCCTGGCACATCCTATGAGCACCTCCCACCGAAAGGCACCGCACTCCCCTCTCTCTCTGCCACACTCTTTCGCTGGCTGTTAAGTGCGACATATTTGCCTGGCTAATTTCGCACACAGAGCGCCGCAGGACCTACGGTTCACAGTGCTTGGCCGAAATTTCGCTTGGCCATGTGTTGTGTGTGTGACATCATATTCGTTCGTTTTCGTCAGGACTCCCGCCCGGTCCGGCAATCCTTTTGCTCCCCTCTCGCTATCTCCCTCTACATTGGCAAATCGTGTTTATGGCTTTTGCTGCTTTTGTCTTTCGATATAGCCTGATATGGGCTGGCCTAGGCTCCGCTTTTATGTTTTGGTCTATAAAAACTGCGTATGGCAGAATAAGAGCCGGGAGGCGGACCTCACTTAACTGCCATCCGGTTGTGGTTAAGAAGTCCTGTCTTGTCGTCGGTCCCTGCTTTGAAATTCCGTTTGCAGATGCAGAATGTCCTGTTCTCGGCTAGGATTGGAAATGGTTTTTAGCAATCATTTCTCAGAGCTGAAATTCTCTTTGAAACCCCAACTTTATTTCCACTCAATTTTCCATGCAGTTGCCTTTTACTCTGGCCTGCCAAATGAAGCAATTTAATTGAATGCCAAATGCAAATCGAGCGAAAGGATGGAAACTATATATTTGTTTTTGGTATGATAACATTTTGTTTTATGAAAGTAAATACAGATTCGGAGAAGACATTTAGAAGGTTTTATGAGGAGTAAACTTTAATCTTAGAACTAAGAATTTAATTTGTGGAGTTGGGACTAGAAAAAGGATTAAGGAAAATATTTTAAAATTGAGAAAATACATCTTATGGTTAAAGCTAATTTAGAATTCATTAGAATTCATAGATTAGAATATATTTTTCTTACAGAATTTTTACCAAAATCTTTTAGTTAACTCTGCAGAAATCGATTATTTGTTGAGAGAATTTAACCTTTAATGGGAGGCAACAACACAGAAGGAATTCCCTGGTCTGCCTGTGATTAGAATCTAGTGTGTGTTCACGTGCCGCATATGGAACAGAGTCCGTAGTCAAAGTCATACCCAGACCACTCTGATTGCTCAATAATAATGCCTCCTCCTGGGTCCTAGGGACTCGAGTGCCCCATTTGCCTGCAAAGGGGAATTTATGGCAATACCCAAATCAATCCGCACATTAATCAGCAGCCCGAGATTAATTAACTGCCCTGCTGGGGGAGTGTGGAGCGTGGACTGTGTGTGTGTGCTTCATTGTGGAATGTTGTGAATGAATGTCAAACATAATGGCACTCATACGCACCGTGGTGCGACAGTTGACACCTTATATCGGCATATCGGATGCCCGGCACTTCAGAGCGTCCTGTGCTTCGGGGTGTGCCACCAAACTCAGTTTTATTTTATTTTTTATATACACTGAGGGAAAGTTAGCTATATTACGCGATAGTTCAGGGAAAAATAAGGCAAACAGGAGGTGTTTCAGGAGGAGTTCCTTCCTTCTTGATAATATATTAAAAGATTTATAAAAAGGTAAGATTTGGGAATGCTTAAAAATGGGATGCTTATAATGTAAAAAAGTAAATCTACCTTTAATTTTGTTAGACAAAAAATCCTTAGATATTTATTAATCTCACCCACCACATATTCAAAGTATTTAAATCTGAAAAATCTTCTAAATTTTGGATAACATTTTTGTCAGATTTTTTGGCTGTGTGCCCCTTTGCGCCTGCCATCTTGTGGCGCCTAATGAAGCGTAAACGGTAATTGACAGCTCAAAGCAAAGCTCAGGAGCTGCATGTGACCTAAAATATTCGACAGCGACAGTTCGACAGGCTCTGGAGGTGGGTTCATTAGAAATTCGCAGTCGAGCGTGGCGCGGCAGCCAGGATGTGTTGGGATGGAATAGAAAGGCAGCCGGGTGCTCATCTTCCAACCCATACCCATAACCATATTCATGCTCATACCCAGACTCGTGCTCGTATCATTCCATGCCAGTTGGCAAACACACAGAGGGCACTCTAGTCTGACTACAATAGATTCCTGGCAGGAGGAGCAGGCGGAGCACCTGTGCTGCTATATGGAGTGTGGCATCAACAGCGTTAAAGGTGTCATAAATTAGGTTTGTCACCTGTACACCTGTACACACAGCAGAAGGGGAAGTGTGTGCTAAAACAGTCGGTCTTCGCGCTGAACTAAATGTCCCCTGTTTGGGAAGTGAGAGAGTGAGAGAGCCAGAGCTCTTCCCCTGCCAGGATGAAAAGCTTCGAGGGGACAAAGCTTCGTTCCTGAAGTTCCAGCCAGGACCAATGTGTCGGGAAGTGCGCAAGGTCAGTGCAAGCTGGCAGGGAATATGGCAAAGGTGAAAGCTGCCGGGAGCGAACTGCATCTCCTGCGGATTGCTCTCGAATTGCACCTGCAGCCTGCACCGAGGGAGAGGAAAGCTCTTTGATCCAGCCAGCCTGGTGATAACAAAGTTGAGAGCCAAAGCTTTATGGTTAACAGCTCCTCCTCGGGACAAGCTAGTATATAAAAGGATGCTCGCTAATGGCGCACTTTCAGTTGGATTCTGAGCGAGCTGACAGCAGGACAGCAGGAGCTGGGAAGGAACCGAGAGGAGCCGCGCCGAGCTGAGTGTATTACCAGCCGCCGAGTGGGAAATGGACACAGCTAGGAAAACTAGCTCACCGTAGTGAGTGTGTGCGAGTGTGCGTGTCTTGACTGTGTACCCATAACCGTGTTCGCGACAGTGTTAGTGGTGTGTGCGTGCGAAAAGAACAGAGCTAGTGAGATGCTCAACCAGGACTGAGACTGAGCGCCAGAGATAAGGCCGGGATAAGGCCGGAATCCACTCTGATTGACCAGCTGAAGCAGCCAGCCACAACCATCGCACTGGCGTCGTTTTGCGAGCGCGGCTTAATGCCCGACTCGATGATGGATATGGAGCACCGGGACCACCAGCTGCACCGCCAGCAGCAGCACCACCACCAGTCCGCCCGTCAGGTGGCCAGCACCAGTACCAGCACCTTTGCACCGCCAGCTCCGGCAGCCACCACGGCCAGTCCATCGGCCGATCATCGAGAGCGGGATCGGGATAGGGAGCGGGAGCGTGAACGCGAGCGGGATCGTGACCTTCATCTGCATCATCACCAGCAGAGCAATGCGGCTGCCTCGTCACCGCTGCCCGTAAATTCCACCATGCAGCTGCACCACCAGCAGCAGCAAACGCAGCAGCCGTTGCAGCAGCAGATGCAGCAGCAGCAGTTGCCGCAATTGCAGCAGCGAGACCATCACCAACAGCAGCAGCCTCAGCAGCAGCTGCAGCAAATGGCTCCACCACAACAGCAGCTGCCACACAGCCATCATGCCCTGATGCAGCAATCGCAGCAGCAGCAGGCCATCCACCGAGCAGAGGCGCGACGAGGTGAGCTCATCCTAGACGTCCTGGTGGCTCATGGAGAGGGTGCACTGTAGGCTGGCTGAACTTGTTGCGTGGTCCCCCAGGACCTCAACACCACCAACAACCAAAAAAAAACCAAACAAACGCTTTGCATCGACTAGCGACATTGATTCGAAAAGAAGCAATTTGGATTTTGTATATATGTTTTTTTTAATCAAAACTTTAGTTTTTCTTGCACACATTCGGCACGCAGCCAATCAAAAGATCGAAAGGATGAGAAAGTCTTGTGAAACTTTTAGAAAATAATTTAAAAACACTAAAATTGGAGATAAACGTTAATCTTTAATAGTTTTCCTTTAATTAGTGTAAATAATATTGAAATTCCCCTCAGCAAAGCTATAGAAAATAGAAAATGCTTTCCACTTTTGGGTACTTTACATCCTAGAAGAATAGTTTATTTCCTTGATTTATTAACCCAAAAAAAAAAATAGTAGAAAAAATCCCTTATTCCTTTCGATCTTCTGATGCCAACTGGCTGTGTGTGTATCTCTGTTTAATCGGGTTAGGTGTACATAAATGTTGATATATCTGTGGGCCATTTCGCATGCATGCTAATCGCTTCATTAGGACCGACAAAAGGATTTTCAGTGGCAGCTAAGGACAGCGGCAGCAGGCGAGGTGTCAGGGCAGAGACTGAGTCTTTCCCTTCGCATTTCCCATGCAGAATTCAATCAGGAATTGCTTTAACTTATATACGAGCACGGGCATAACACAACAGCAACAGCACAGCAACACCAGCAGGAGCAGTAGCAGGAGCTGGGAGCTGGGAGTTGAAAGCAGGACCAAAAGCAACAACGAGCTGACCCATTTTCCAGAGCAAAGCTTTTTGCCAGGGGCTGCCTCTGACGTATGCGTTGATGTGGTGCGGGGGCTGGGAGTGGGTCGGTTGGGTGGGTGGATGGGTGGTCAGAGTATGGGTGGTATTTGAGCGGGTTGCCTTGAGCGAGTGGGTGTTGCTGGGTCTTGCAGGCGAGAGCGAGAGATGGAGCACAGCCGGACAGCCGTTGGCTGGTCATTAAAAAATTATGACCACACATTGTTCTCCGAGATTGTACATTAAGGTAAATTCAGCACTTTTAGCTGGCTTTTCCTCTGGCCAACACACACACACACACATAATTGGAATAACAAAAATTAAATAACCCGCAGCCAAGTGTTGTTTGCAGTGGCACTGTTCAAATATTTATTAGCGATCAATTGGGTTACAGATAACCATGGCCTGAAAGTTGACCGTGTTTTAGACTTTGTTTATTGAAATGGCCACCTTTCCGTTGTGAAAGCTATTAAAAACAGCAATTATTAGCTTGTTTTCAGCTTTTTATTATGGCCTGTCCACATTTATGGATAATTTCAATGGGAAATGCTTTGGGCAAAGCTATTAAAATTGTCATGAAAATTTCTGTTGTGATGAAACTCGTTTTCTAAAGTTTATGGTTGTGACGTTATCAGCAGGAAACAAATCAAGTTTATAGTTTTCAATAAAATAACTAAGCTTTTGTGATGATTTTGTAAGTCAAGGTAGGATTTAATTTTTGTTAAATGGGTTATATTTAGAGTTCATTTATTTTTAACCAAGAAAAAGAGTCTAAGTCTTTTCAGCAAGCCTGAACAAAAAGCTTACTTGGAATACTTTGGGATAAACTTTTTTAAACATATAAAATTGCTTAGGATATCTGTGGAATTTTTTCGTTATCCTTAAAGAGTTCCAAATTATTTTACATTCAATTCGATTTAGATTCCGCCAACAAGAAAAATTCCCAACTTAAGGCCCAGGCAATTAAGGTTGAAAAAAAATGCCCCACACACCTAATTACATTTTGAGCTTTGTCCCATTTTGCTATCTTTTATCATTTTAATGGGGAGCAATTTAGCTATAAATCTATTAGATCTGCGGTCACCAGCCCCGAAGCGTTGCTGGTAAATCCAGAAAGCCTTTCATCTCGCCCAAGTCCTGCTCTCCGGCACATTCAAATCGCAATTATTTCGAAATCAATTTCAATAAAAGTTTGCTGTGGACAAGGAGGAGGGAGAAGGAAGGGGAAGGTAACTGGGTAGCAGGTGGCAGGGGGAAGAAGGCGGGAGCCTGGAGGCTCCTTGAATGTTTGGCAGCTTGTTGGCTTAGCCAGGATTCGCCCATCAAAGTTTTCCTTTTTCCAGTGTCGCCTTTCATGTTGTGTCTGTGAGTGCGAGTGTGCGGTGTGTGTGTGTGTGTGTGTGTGTGTGTGTGTGTGTGTGGAGTGTACCGAGTGTTCAGAGTGTGCGGGTGAGAGCTCGTTAAAAACACTTTGCTGACGTCGCCGTTGCTGGGTGTTGGCATTGTGGCAACTTTTCAATGAACTGTAATTGAAACTGAAATGCAAACTGTGCCGCTAATTGCCAGCAGTTGCCGTTGCAGCTGGCAACGGACCGAAAAGCGGAAAAAGCCAGCAGCGGTCGGAAAATCCAAAAACCGAACACCGAATGCCAGAAGGCAGACAAACAACAGACGCGTAAACAGCATTTAAATGTGTGGCATGAATAATTTATGATTTCGCCTTCGGTTAGTGTAGTTATAGTTAGTTTCAGTTTCAGTTAACAGTTTTCCCTTTTTCAGTTTCGTAGTTGGTTCGAGCATGCTATTAACCCATAAATTTGTAAGCCCCAAAAAGAATTGCATGGCAAGGATCGCAGGATTCAAATAAACACAAGAACCAGCTCCCAGACAACCACATGATTGAGCCAATATGCATTCCCGATTAATTTCTCTCTGTTATTCGATTTATCGTATTCTTGCAGATACACAAGCAAAACATTCACATGGATTTCTCTATTGTAAGTCGCACCAATTTGGAACAGAAACCAAACCCTTTGTCAAAACCAGAAAAAGATCCCCACATCCCACAGCCAAAATCAAAAACGAAACAAAAACAGAAACAGAAACAGATACAACACAGAGCTACTTTTTTACTCGTTACATGATTAAACTATAAACTATAACTATGCCTATATATTTCTTCTATTATCTATCAACTATATCTATCTACGAGTATTTGCTAAGATATTTCATTTAAATATGCACACTCCTTGTTTGCTTGTATCTCTCTCTCTATCTCTATATAAATGTAAATGTATTTTTCCGAATATTTTTTCCTTGTTCGGCGAGCGCACCTAAGTATGCTACAGATTTTTTCCAAGCTCCCCAAAGGACCAACGTTTTGACTTTTACGAGGCCATCGAAATGATGGCGCGTCTCAAGTATCAATAAGCTTAAATGGCCGACTTGTTGCCCACATCTCTCTCTTTCTCTCTGGCAGAAACTTCAATTTTTGGCTAAACTTTAAGGAAAAATTCGAGCTTCGTAATGAAGAAAGCCCGAACCGTTTTTGTCGCATTTTTCCGGCTCAGCAGTATTTTCTTATATCTTTTTTTTTTTGCTCCGACATTCTGTCTGCGATTTTTGTATGCGCCAAACGGAGGTCTTTCGTTTATAATATTTTTTTCTGTATTTTTTCCTTGGTGCCAAAGCCAACGCTCCGCGCATTATTCATGTTACAGGCTGTGCAAGAGGAAAGCGAGTAAAATACGAACGAATTTATAGCTTAAGCCTTAATTTGCAGCATTTGCTTTGAGCACTTGATTCCATCCAGCCACGCTATATGTATCTATAAGTCATTTTCCGTTTTCTCGCCACGTTCTCTCGCAGCGGACGAGGAAATCAGCGATAAGGCATCAACATGCGGCAAATTGCTAATATTTCTATCCGTGGCACTTGTGATAATGACGTTACCATTCAGTCTCTTCGTCTGCTTCAAGGTAAGGCAATGAAAACTAATTGATTATTAATTACAATTATTATTCCAATTCCCTGAAATTAGTTCTTGATTAAGAATATATTTCAAAAGGTCTGGAAAAAATAATTATTATATAGGAAATGCAAGTTAATTTTTGTTAGTTAGTTATAATTATTCATTATTGATACTAATGAATAATAATGATTAAAACCCTAACAGTTATTTTATTTTTTAAATATTTATTTACACAGTTTTGTATTACATTCTCTTAGTTTAAATATTTTACCAAAAATTAATCTTTAACTTAAACTTTTATATAAAGAAAAATACTCTTTTTGCTATATTTTTATGAATTTTTTATCAGAATCAGCTTGTGGTTAAAATGTTCTTTGTTTATCAATAATTTTTTATGCCATTTATTCCTTTGTTTAGGCAAGTTTTTTAGTGCCAAACTGACCTATAATCCCTTGCAGGGTATTTTTTTAATTTTATAAGCTTCACCTCCTTCCTGTAATCCTTTGAGTTTCAATTTCATTTCACGAACATTTCACTCACGTGCCACATTTTCCAGGTGGTGCAGGAGTACGAGCGCGCGGTTATCTTCCGTTTGGGTCGACTCATGCAGGGCGGTGCCAAGGGCCCAGGTGAGTACTCAGTGCCTAAGCGACAGGTGCAGGTGCAGGTGCAAGTGCAGATGCAGGGTAACGATTCTATGCAAATTTTAGTGCCGCTTGCTGGCGACAAGAATTTGTGTTAATTGCTGCACTTGCTCCAAATTAGCGACTCTAAGGGCGGCCCCAGTGCCTCAGTGTCCGTGTGCTCTGCTTTTGCGCTCCCATTCCCAGGGAGGAAGAGATTAGGCAAATCGAGGCGAAGTTCTGACACAGTCAGAGGACACTAGCCTACAAAACTCAGTACTGAGAAGGTTTCTTTAAACAATTAGGGACTTTGATATGGAAATATAAGCAGAAGTTGTTGTGTTCTTTATAATTTATCAAACAAAGTGGAGAGCGGGATTGTATAAAGAGAAATATAAAAGTCCTTTATCGAAATAAGGTTTTCTCTCGAATATATCATATTGAAAATTGTTACAGTTTAAAATATAAAATTCCAAAAGACCTAAAAATGTCATATTTAAATTTAACTTTAACTTTAATATTTCAAAATGTCAATTTATTTATTAGCGACAAATATCGAGAAATTTTCAATCTATAGATTTTTTGTAATAATAATGTAACCCTTGCTGACTAGTGTTTTTTTCTCCTGTATACCATAACGAGAGTGTAATGCATCTTGGCCGTAATTACAGGTATCTTCTTCATCTTGCCCTGCATCGACTCCTATGCCCGCGTGGACTTGCGTACCCGAACCTACGATGTGCCACCGCAGGAGGTAAGTTCCGGCTCCGGTTCCGGTGCCACTTCCGGTGCCCAGTTCCGGCTGGAGAGCAGGGCCAAGCAGAGCGGCTGCAGTCACAGCTGCCGCTGCTGCCGCTGCCTTTTCTTCGATATTGTTGTTGTTGTTACTATCAGTGTGTTTTTGCTGCCCAGCGGAGCAGTAAGAATGCGAAATTCGTTTAGTTTATGTACTTCAAAAAGTCCCCCTCACACATGACAAAACTTTAAATAAGAAAAAAAAAAGATACCAAAAAACGATGCCAAGTAAAGCAGAAACCAATTAAACTTTTAGCTTTTGCCACAAGTTATTCCAGCCAACACGTTTGTTAACCAGATGTACATAAATATATCTATATCTATAGATATATATGTATATGTATATTTTTCAGTTGCATTTTCTGTTTCGAGTTAGTCAAAAAAAAATTTAAAAAAAAAGATACAGAAACACACAGATACACAGATACTAACACTCAGACACACAGACAGGCACAGATTTTTTTGGTCCTGCCGGCGGAATCCGCCAGAGAAGCTTCGCTGAACATTGCCGGAAAATCCGAGTTGTTGTGTGTTGATTCTGCTGACAGGACACCCCCACATGCACACCAACCGCACACACATGCACGGAGAAAAAAATTAAAAATTCAAGGAGCAAAAATTCGTGATTTAAGTATGATTTATTCATGGCATAAATCTTTAAATAACGTTGAACTTCTCGGCCTTAGACAGCTAAATTTTGTGTTTATATTCAAATGGAATCGTAGAGCTGTTTTTTTGGGGAAAGGTCCTTTACCTTAACATAAAACGAAGAGTTTTTGTTGTATACAACGATAGTTTTTCTTCGTTTTAGTTCTTTTTTCATTTCATTTTACTTTCGCAGATAAAGCTTAGTGCGGACTTGAGACTTTAACAAACTAAATATTAAATAACAATATAAAGTTATGGTTTTATGAAAAAAAAGCAGCCAATATTTATTATGTTCTTTCTAAACATTAAAAAAAATGCATTTTACCTGATTAAATAAAAACGATTTAATATGTATTATTAAAGGACGAAAACTTATCATCCAAAACATTCCTCAATTAAGAGTTTTGTTTCCTGAATACTCTTAATTGTTTTCTCTGTGTATCCAAAACCCTGACATGAACAGGAACACACTTACACAGACACACGGCCACAGGACACGCAACTGGAGCGTGAATTACGCATACGCAACGTTGTCTTTCTGTTTCTTCGTTTCTCTTTCTTTGACTTGTGCCCCGCCCCCTCTTTTTTATCCTTATTTTTTTGTTGTTTTTGTGCTCTTTCTCCCCATTCTGGTTGTTCCTGTTGTTGTTGCTGTTGTCATCGCATGTCACGGTGTTTACTTTTGGTTTCTATTTTCTGGTTCCCCTTCGTTGTTCCTTGTCTTTTCTTTTCTTTACTGTTTCGGTTTTCTTTTCTTTCTGCGTAACCGTGTTTCTTCCTTCTCTGTCTGTCTAACTATCTATGTATCTCTATCTGTGTGTCATCCTGCTCTCTATCTCTATGTACTCGTTTATCTATGTCTATGACTATCTGTATCTCTTAACATAACTATCTCCTTTTCCCCCCTTAAAAAAATCCAGCTAATAAACCTGCTTTCTAAAACCACCAACAAAAGAAAACAGCATCATCAACAACAAAATTAAAATATGTTTCATGAAAACTAATTCTAAAAATTATTTGATTATAACATACATTTTCTACTTTCAAAATCGTAAAATACATACAAATAACAAACAGAAATAAAAATAGACAATGTTCTTAAGTTTTAAAAACCAAAAATATTATTTGAAAGATAAATAACATATATTTCATAAAATACAAAATTTAGTATAATTATTTTGAAAATTAATTAAATATCTCAAACAATAGAGAAACAACATAAATAAAAATCCTTAAGAATAGGGTTTCTTTTGAAGATAATTAGATTCAAAGCTTTATTTTTTGAACCCAAAAAGTTAATGCAGCAGCATCATAATATAAAAAACTTAACTCCCAAGAAAGTCTATTTAATTTCGAAACTCCATTATTTCTGAAAGGCTCAATTTTGGTTTATTTAATGGCGGTTCCTACGACTCAACCGCACTAAGATTGACTCCTACGCATTACACACTCCATAACACACACACACTGAATCAATTGCTCTCTCTATACTCCTCCTCTCGTTGTTGTTGTTGTTGTTGGTAGACTTTGTTGTATCCTATATATCAAACATACATATATACAACCTCTATATATATATTTTAAATACTTTGTATGGTACTTGTTGTCGTATTGAAAGTTGAACAATGTTGCAGATTTTTATTATTATTGCCATTGGTGTGCACTCAACCACTACTCACAGATGCAGCCTACGAACATACATACACAGCAGTCTCACCTTTCCACACACACGCACACAAACATATATGTACCATATACAGGAGTCTCATCAAGATACGCGCTCCATTTATTTTTGGGAATTTTCCTCGGAAAAGCCTTTAGTTCGCTTACTTGATCTTTTATCGCAATCAACCACCCACGGACAACCCCCTCATATTTCTCATTTTTACCTGTACATATTTCATTGTTCGCTTGGCAGACTTAAATGAAATATGGAATGAAAAGCGATGGCAAAAGTGAATTTAAGATAGAAATAATGGTGTAACGATGGTTCGATTTCAATCCACTGGCCTTTTCAGCCTTTTTACCACCATCTTGCTGACGTCACGTGGAGCAAACTCATACATACACCCAGGACACACACATATACAGGAAACCAAAAAGCCAAAAACAGTTTTATTCAGTTTTCCATAAAACCCCCTTCATATATATTTTCCTCTTCTGTTTTTCCCACTCTTTTTTTTGTATATCTGCGAATTCCGCCAGCATTTTCGTGTTCCATTTGAGTTTGTTCGGTTTTTGTGTAAATCGCATGAAGGCCACTGCGGCAATGCCCTCGGATGAACAAAAAAAAAGAAAGAAAGCAAAGCCCGCTCAGTCATCTTCTCGTCGACGTTGTTATTATTCACACAAACACACACAGCAACTACACACAATCTCAGACTCTACACACACACATACATTTATCGCCCCAAAAAACCAAATCTTCCTTTAAGTGCATACGAAATGCGATTTTTTGGCGCATCATTTCGTTTCACTTTCACCCTTTGGTTTCCTTTTTTCTTTTCTATTTTTTTAGTTGTACCGAATTCAGTTTTTTTTCGAGCATTTCATTTTGAATATCGTATCGTATCGTAAACGTTATCGTAATCGTATTTAGTTCTTGATGTCTTTTGAACATTAACTTCCAGTTATTACAATTTGCATAGTTAAAGCTCTGATTGTCTCTCTTGCAATTAGAAATGAAAAAAACCCAAATAAAAAATAATGAAAAACAGTCAAATATCAAAGCAAAAGTGAAAGAATGCATATCAACTGAAAATTCTATCTATCTCTGTCTATCTATCTATCTGTCTCGCTCTCTGTGTTCAGCCGAGCATCACATAAAAAATAGAAAATAAAAAATAAAAAATATATATCCAATTGGGGGGCGGGGGCGGGGCAAAACCACTAAAGAATTGTACGCATTACGCATTGGCTCCCTCTCTCTCTCTCACTCAGACACACACGCACACAGCCCTCCCTTTTCTTCACCCCCTCTATCGCTGTCTCTCTCTCAATCTCTATCTCTATCTCTCTCTATATGTCACTCCATGTCTATCTCTATCTGTGATGAAGAAATGAATGTCAAATGTTTGTTCACTGAACACAGGGTGCAGCACTCACACTACCAAGAACTTCACACAGATACACACGCACACTACTAAATCAATAAATGAAAATTCAAAAACTTAAACCCAAGGTCTTGCGTAGCTTAAAAGTATGCAACAGAAATGCAAGTGGAACCCCCAGAGAAAATTCCATTCAATGCACTCCCTGAAAATCCCAAAAAACCGAAAATTAATTTATAATCAGACTATCTATCTCTCTCTCGTTGTCTATTACTGTCTTGCTCACTAATCCTGCTAAGCAGCCACCAAAAACCGATCTCCCCCAACGTCACTCTATCTATCTCTCTAACTATCTCTATGTCTCTGTCTCTATCTGACTGTCTATCTAACCCATGCTCTATATATAACTCTATTTATATATATGTACTACCTCTCTCTGTCTCTATCTCTCTCTATATATATATACCAACATATATATTGATTTTGTTTTTGAGCTATGTAAGTTTTGTTTAGCAAAACAGTTTGTTTTTCCATATATAAAACAAAGAAACCGGAACCAAAAACAGAAAAACCAACAAAACCAATGCAAAAAACCCCTACACCAACAATAATATATAAAAAAATATATATAGAAAATATACCGAAATGCACTTATTTGATATAAAAAAAACCCCACTCTCCCCCCTCGGTTAAGCGTTCGAATAATTTTTGAGAGCATGCTAAATATATATTTCCATAAATGTCTATTCTAAAAAGCTTTCTAACTGTCTTTAACCAAAGAAAAAAAAAACCAAAGAAAAACCAAAAGAAAATACAAAACAACGAAAACAAACACAAGTCTACATTTAATGTTTAACCAATGATGGTGCAACTTAAGTACTGGAAAACGGATACAAAAGCCAAAACTAATCCATAAAAATTCAGAGAATCAATAACACCACTCACAGATACACACTCACTCAAAGCACACACAGACATACACACAACATCGTCTAACATTGTCGTTTAGTTCACACGCTTTTAGTTTTTGTTAAACAAAAACATATCGCTAAAAACCACCCCCCACCAAACCCCCTCAAAAAAAAAAAAGAAGAACAACAACAATTATTGTATTGTATTGTGTACAACTAACTAAACTAATTAAACGTTACAATTTGATTTGTTTTGAGCACGAGCGACAAAAAAGGACGCACTCCCCCTAAAAAAAAAACAAACAAACAAAAAGAAAGCAAGCAAGAAAGCACATTGCATATATGCGATATATATATCCGCACCACGGCGAATATGTATGCACATATATCGCTGTGCCGATCTGAGCAAACGAAATGAGCAAAAGCAACCCATGTCGAGTTCATCTATGTGTGTTTTGCGTGGTTTAGGCTGTTAAACGTGGTAACAAAATTCAACTCAACTCCTGCACGCATGCAGGCCGAAAAAAGCCAAAGTTAAAAGCGAGAGCATTAGACTAACATGAGTAAAGCTAAAGGCGAACGCGTTAGAATCGTAACTCTGTAAATGTAACTAACGTATAACTGTAATGATGTATAGTAGCAAGTGCTAGAGCTATAGCCATAGCTAGTCCCAGCATCACAGCATCAGTAGTTGCCCCATAGATACGATATATATACTATATAGTCAATAGCTTCGAAGATGTGAAAAAACCATGACAAAACCAGACCAGTTGAGTGAGGGCCCAAAGACTCTGTCTCTCTCTATATATCTCTCACTCTGACTCTTTCTCTCTGCCTCTCTTTATCTCTGTCACTCTAAATACTAATTACCAAATACCAAATCAAAGATATTTTCAGTTGAAACCAAATATCGTTGATCCAAGTGCTGACACATTCCCAGCATCAACTGTGCAAATTGTAATAAATAACCAAATTATGTTTAATTGAAAACTCATTAGTTTAGGCGTTACAGTGTATAAATATACAGTGTGTATTGAACTATCGTTTGGAATTTTCATTTCATTCACCTCCACCACAGCCACAGCCACCTACACCTCCACCCCCCATCACACTTCCACCTTCCACTTCTATGATTTCATCATTGATTCCTGAACGTTTCTATTGACCCGTTGCCATGCTCATTCATATTTCCTCGATTCAGACTGTAAAATGCAATGAACAAGCAAGACTTATCCAGGACCCAGCTCACTCCACTCCACAACAGACACACACACAGACTTACACAACGCCCAACTGCCACCCACAAACCCCCCGCCCAAGCAACTATTGTTGGGAAATAATAAGCCATTGTTCTAGCCAAATTGATTTAGGGCTCTGTCCATGTTCGCCCCGCTTCCATAATGAAGTGAGTCGTCGTCGAGTCGTGCATGATTATGCCAAAGGTATGCAGAGCGAAGGTCCTTGATGATGCATTTCAATAGAGCAGAGCGCACACAATGCAATGCAATTGAATTTGTCGATTATTTGTTTTAGCTAAATTGAACATGCCAGCCATCATTCAGTCGTAATGGGGGCCACAAATCGCAACGGCTCACAGGTTTCCCTCAAAAAGTAATCATACGCACTGTTGCCCCGGAATATAAACAGCAGCTTTATGGTTTAATGCCAGCTCAGGCACAACAAAAGAGGTTAATATTTTATTAGTAGGATAAGAAAAAACGAGGAGAAACTACAAAGTAGAATACGAAATTGAGCTTACTTTCGCCCCTATGACTTAAAATATTAAGTATACGCACCGTGGTCAAATCCGTATTATTCTGATAATAAATCAGTTTTCCCTTTTATACAAAATATTAAATAGGAAAAGAAGCAAAGCTCAAAGTAGAATTTCAAATTGTGCTTAGTTATGGTCTTTTTTCTTGAAATATCAAGTATACGCACTGTGTAAAAAATTTGTAATATTATAAAAATAATTAAGTTTTCTGTTTAATTTAAAACATTAAACAGGAAAAGTGCTTACTTTTGGCTGAATAACGTAAAATATATAATATAATATAACTGATATTACTTTTGGCCTTCCGACTTCAAATATTAAGTATACGCACTGTGCCCAAATAAAATCAGTAATAATTCAGTTCTCTCTTTAATATAAAATATTTAATAGGAAAAAATCAAAGCACAAAGTGGAATACAAAATTGATCTTATTGGTCTTATGACTTAAAAAAATCAAGTATACGCACTGTGGTGTGTTTACAAAAATGTTTAAAAAGAATCAGTTTTAAAAAAATTAGAAATATAATAATAATAAATACGCTTTCTCTTTAATATTAAATATTTAATAGAAAAAGAAGCAAAGAATACGAAATTGTGCTTACTTTTTGCATTAAGACTGAAAATATCAAGTATACGCACTGTGGTGTGTTTACAAACATTTTAATTAGAATCGGGTTGAAAAATTCGGTAAAATTATAATAAATGAAATAATTTCGTTTTATGTTCAATATAAAATATTTAAAATGTCGAAATGTTGAAGACTTTATTTCAAAAAGTCCCTATTTTATTCATTATTAAAATAACAGAGAAATATTTGAAAATATAAGTAGCTAAGCTTACAGAAAACTTCTATTTGAGCATTTCCGCTGTTTAAATATTAAATTTAAAGTAAAGGAAACTACCATCAATATTGCTTTACTAAATATAGCTTACTAGCAACTAAATCCTTGGTGTATTCACATAAATACCTCCACAAAAAAAGGAAGCTTACCAAGTACCTTCCGCTTACATTTATTATGAATAAACAAAACAAAAATCTGCACAAGATTTTACTCTATAAATTTAAATAACTGGATTTACAGAAACACTTCTGCGCCAGCCTCACAGCTCCTTCAGTTTCTGCTCACATTTCAGTTGATTCTCATGCTAAAATGCTAGAGATTTGCAAGGCACCCGAAAAGTTCGCCCATATTGAGGCTGAGGCTGAGATGATGGTAAAACCCTCGAAACTGGCCGAGTGGAAACGATGACACTAAACAACATTGACACCACAGAGCTCCAGCAGCTTTTGTAGGGTCCGTAAAAAGCGGTCTAGACTGCGCCGAACAATGTTTGGGCAGGTCATAAAGCGCCAAGCGAGGGAGCAACTTTCTGCTCGATGTACATATATACATGCACTTGTGCGGGATAGTTTGGCATAAGTTAAGCCAACTTATGCGAGCAGGGCCTGTGGCCAAGGCAAAGGCAGAGAAAAATAAAATAAAAATTTGAGAATTCGATTGGGGCAACATCATGGACCGAGGCTGCTGACACCATTGGGGCAGTCCCAGTAAACTTGCGGTGTGGATGGGAATAATCCCGAGACCGAACGTGTACATAAACCGCCCACGACCCCGTCACATCTGTGTCTCTATACCCGCCCCAACCCGCCACCCCACAACTTGCTAAAATATATATATTGTATATATCTATAAGACATTTCCTACAAACGATTTAATGCCTTTTGGTTGTTTGGTTTGATTCGCTCTTGAGTTTCCTACTTTTTTCGGCTTATAATTTGAGTCTCTTACACGTGTACTTGTATTATTTGTGACCCCACTCTATTTCGCTCTGTCTCTATATATATCTCTCTCTACCCCCATATCTGTACTATAACTTATACACTGTAACCCCCAAGCTCTTGGGTTTTGCTCCACGAATCGCTTTAGCGCAGATGATGATCGGATCCCTCTCGAGCCCAAATTGCTGTTTGGGATATAACTTTCGCTGTTGCCCCCGGATAAAGTTCGCTGAATGCAAAACAATGCGAAAAGACTTTGGGACTTTGGGATATCCACAACACACACAAACCCACATACAGACGCGGATGGCACAGCTAAAAATTCAAATGCAAATGCAAAAACGCACAGTCACAGTCACAGATGCAATAATCAAAATGGAAGAAGCCCATCTTTTGTGTATGTATGCGTGTGTGTCTGTCTTTATGTCCTGAGGTCTAAGGCAAAAGTTTTTGCACTCCCTGCACTTAGTTCTATTAGAAAATAGCGTCCCGACCCGGCCAAGAGGCCAGCGAACAGTGAGCAGCGAGCGAACGCCGTTCAAGTCAAGTGCATTCGCATTATACCCTCTCTCTATCTCCCTGTCTCTTGGCTATGAAGTGCACAGCACAGCACAGCACGGCCACCGATACAGATACAGATACAAATGTTTAGCTTATCACCATAGAACCAGTACCAGTAACAGTGCCACCCACATGTGTATATATACTCGTGTACGAATTGCAAATTTTTCAATGCGCGTCTATCTGTATATACGCACATCCCCCTCTCTCTGTCTCTGTTTACGTCTGTATTTTGTCGGCAACAATAACAAGCGAATTTATAAAAAAAAAAAAGAAAAACATATAAAAAAATAACTACAGACCAACTACAACAATAGCAGGAACAATAGAGAAAGCAAGCAAAGTGTCCCCAAAAACCAAAAAAAAAACCCCACTGCATCTTGTAGGTTCTCACAAAGGATAGCGTTACGGTTTCGGTGGATGCAGTGGTTTACTATCGCGTATCAAATGCAACGGTCTCTATAGCGAACGTGGAGAATGCCCACCATTCGACCAGACTACTGGCACAGACTACTCTACGAAACACAATGGGAACTCGGCATTTGCATGAGATACTCAGCGAGCGTATGACGATTTCCGGCACAATGCAGGTGAGTTCAAAACGGTTGACAGTAGTTGCCAGTTGCCAGTTGGCCCCCGGCCTGGGATAAGGAGTTGCTGGAGCCGGCGACTCCATCGAGCTGCTCTTCCTCTAATTTACTTAGTTGCCTTTGCCACACACACACACAAACACAATAGAAAATTACACAGGGAAATTAATTTGTGGGGAAATAAAGATGAAAATTTGTAGCCTTTTCTAGCTTCAAGAGCCAATATTCTTTAAGTTTTTTAAAGATTAAGATCAAGACATTTCCAATTCTTAAAAGATATAATATCTTTCAACTGATTTACATATATTCAAGGTTAGCGGAAATCCTAGCGAAAACAAAAATATTTATTTAGAAATTCTCCTTTTGCAGGATAAATATTTCGAAGGGTTCTTTACAGACGCATGTCTTAGTCTTTTCAAATAAAATATTTATTTAAAACTTTTCCTTTTGCAGGATAAATATTTCGAAGAGTTTTACACGTCTGTCTTAGTCTTTCTAAAAAATATGTCTTCAAACTCATTTATTTCTGTCAAAATAAAAGGATATCAACTTCTTCACAAAGAGTTGCACTTTCGCACCTTAAAATACATTTTAAATTTCCTTTTTAGAGTTTATAAAAAACCTTTTCGCAGTGCACAAACTCCCTGTAAAATAAGTGCAGCCAGGCAGCTACTTTGCCAGTTCCTTCTGCTGACAGATGACATTCAAGTCGCTGCTCCTAATTATGCAGCATAAACCTTAAAGTTTTGCGGTGAAACTCCACCCAGCGGAGGCAGGAAAATATTAATTGCGAAATTTAGCAGCTGCCAAAGGCACCGTCCGCCCGTGCCTGGCATGAGAATAATCTCGGAGCCAAAGTGCTTTTTTCATTGCACAAAATTGAAAATGGGTAGCCAGGGCGGGGAGTGGATGCGAAGTTGCGAGCCGCATATCTTAGCAGCTGCCAACTTAACCCAAATTCTAAAGGCATGCCTGGCAACGGCGGCGACGACGGTCGTCGTTTTATTTATTTATTCTTCATGCCATATGAAAAATAGTTCAAAATCAGGCGAAAATCTCAAGCAGCATCAGGCGGCGGCGGTTGGTGGCACGTCGAAGCGCACATGTGAAAAATGCCAAGTTGCCAGGGCAGGGCTCCCTCTGCCACTCCGTCGAGTGCTGCATTTTTAGTTTCTCATTTCAAGGATGCTGCGCGACCCACAAAACACAATGTGGCTACGTGAAGCTAGGGGGAGCTAGGGTGGGATATAAAAGCAAAAAACTGAAAAACAAAACTGTTAACGACCTGAAAAACGCGTGTAAACAAAAACTAATGTATTTTTACTGCTATTTCTCACACGGCTCATCCACCGACCAACCGACCGAACCAACGAATCCACCTCCAACCACCACCTACACCTCAACCACCTGGCGTCCAATCATAAACAGGTTCAACTCGACGAAGCCACCGATGCCTGGGGCATCAAAGTTGAACGTGTTGAAATGTAAGTAGCACAGCTTTTTTAACCCTCCCACTGCAGCACACTCAGTTGCAGTGGCAACCTGGAAAACTTTCTATGTCAAGCTATAAAAGTAATTTTATAAACGGTTTGCCTCGACTACAGTCGAAGTTGATGATATGCTCTAAAGGATGCCGAGAGTCCTGGCTTTACGGCTGCTTACGATGTGATTTTTTTAAGGGCTAGGATTAGGTTCAAGGAGTTGGCATTTTAAACCTGGTTTTAGGATACTGTCAAACTGTTAAACGCTTCGAAGATTTAGGTGATTGTATATTGGGTTTCTGAAGATTCTCCTTTAGATAAATATATTGTTTTTGTTTTAAAGATATATCTAAATATAATATCCTTTAAAATTATTACTATTTGCTTAATTTTAAAATTGTTTTTATTTACTAAATATGCAAAGGACCCTTTTAAAATATTTCCCATTCCTGCTGACACTTTCCTCCAGAGACTAAATTTGTTGCCAACTTATTTATTTAACTTTTGGCTCTGTAAAATCCTTTCAAATTCCATTTAAGGGTAAAAAATCAAGTATTCATCGCCAGTTGCCAAAGTTTCTAATTGCATTACGACAAGCCACCAGGTGCTCCCCCAGAGACTTAAGTTTTTGCCAGCTTATATAACATCTAAATTGGCTGCTGCCGGAATGTAGCCCCGTAGCAAACATTGTCCTAGCCGCGACAAGGAAGGCCACATCAGTAGAGTTGGTTTTCGCCTATTTGTTCTACCATTTTTCCTGGGCATTTATCACACAACAATAACAATAACGCTGGATGATGGCCAGAAGTGTGTGCGGGAGGTGGGCTTCTGTTCTTTGTCTGTCCTGTCACCGTGGGGGCGCCCCGTTGTTGTAATTTATTATATGCCGCTCACAGGGGGCAAGTGGCTACTACTTTGTCAGCTTCAGTTTCGCAGCGGCAAGTGTGACGTTGGCACGTCAAATGCTTACATATGCACAGGAAACAATTAGTGGAAGCTTTATGCTGATGAATTTAAGGGATTTTTATGGAAATTCTATAAGTTATTTTGAATTTTGAATTTATAATTTTATACATTTATATTTCCTTCTTTTTTTAACCATTTGTTGTCGGGAAAAAGAGTTATTTAACAACTTTAAACTTCATATTTGAGAATTGGTCTTGTTTTCCGAGTGCCTCCACAAACATGGCGGCTGGTAACAGCGGCTGATGTTGGCCATGTTAAAACAGCTGCAACAACTTGACGCGTTGACGGTTGTTGTTGTGGTTATGCTGCTGCGGCGGCTGTTACTACCTTTTTACCAACTCCCATTTCCCCACAACAACCCTCACACAACTTGGCCGGTTTCATTTTATGGCTGTTGTTGAATTTTTCATTACTGCATCTGCCTTCCTTCATTTCGCTGGCATTATTGCCCCCTGGCTCTCTGGGATGTGTTATGAAAATTGATCAGCAGCTTAACAATTTTCTTAAATGGCCAATAAAATGATGTGAGAAATTGTGCGGTTTAAATTTTAGACAAATAGCGCATTATAAATATATTTTTTGATAAATTAAACCCCACGCTTGGTTGGCTGTGAAAAATACAGGCAGAGACAGCCAGTCGGCCGAATTAAAGATGCGCCATTACCCGAAGCTGCGAGGCACATTAGCAGGCGCTTCGCGCATTTCGGTCTGATGGCAGACAATTTAATATGGAAATTGGAAAAGGCACTTGGAAAAATGGGTTGGCTAAAATATTTCAAGAAAAAATTATTCCTGTTAAAAAATTACTCAAAAATTTATATTTATCAGAAAAAAGTTATTGAAAAAGTTGTATTTCATAAAATATTAAACACAGAAACCAACCCAAGTTAATTGTTTGCCTTTTTCCTTAAAACACAATCCTTGATATTCATTTTCCACTGCTGTGTAGTTATTTTCTCTCAGTGAGTGAGCACTTTTTGAGAATAGAAATGGTTTTAGCTTCGAATTACGGGTTTTTCCGCTATCTGCCATCCAACCTCCCAACCTTCCCCCTGGCTAATCTCATTTTCTCCATCGACCGAACAGCAAGGACGTGCGCCTGCCCGTGCAACTGCAACGCGCGATGGCCGCCGAGGCAGAGGCCGCCCGTGAAGCCCGCGCCAAAGTTATCGCCGCCGAAGGAGAGCAGAAGGCATCTCGAGCACTGCGCGAGGCGTCGGAGGTGATTGGCGATTCGCCGGCCGCCCTCCAGCTGCGTTACCTGCAGGTGGGTCACTGACATTGCCATTAATTCTTTTTGTTTCAGGTTGGGATTTAAGTGTAAGGGGATAAGGATATATGTATTGCCTAGCAGGGTAATAAATGGGAGTTTTTGGATTTATCTGTCGCTTATTTACTTAAATATGTATATAAAAGAACCATGTTAATATTTATAAGAAACGTAAAAGGGGTTTCAGGCATGCAACCTATTTTATTGAAGCACCTGCCATTATGCTTTATGATTTTATCATGAACTTCAAATATTAAATATTCCAATTTTCCACAGACACTCAACACCATATCCGCGGAGAAGAACTCGACGATTGTATTCCCGCTCCCCATCGATTTGATAACGTATTTCCTGAAGACCAACGAGGCCACAACGCAGCAGAATGCGGCGGCAGCTGCGGCAGCGATTGGCAATACACCGCCGCCGTTGCAGCTGGCACCTCAGCAGCAGCAATATCAACAGCAGCCGTACCAGCAGCAATATCAGCAGCAGCCGCAGCAACAGCAGCAGCAGCAACAACCGCAGCAGCAACAGCAGCCGCCGCAGCAGCAGCAGCAAGCGCCTCAGCAAATGCAACAACAACTGCATCAGCAGGGACAGCAGATCTCATCCGCCATGTAAATCCGCTTCAGGTCATCACATTGGTTCGGCATAGTCGAATCGAAAATGCTCTGCACAGGGGAAATTTCAGGGTATCAAAGCTCACAAGTGGAAATAAAAATACTTAAGAAACCAAGCAAAATATCGCTTACTCATGAAATGTTTCTTACTTATTTTTAAATGCAAACTGCAAGCCGAGACACTCGGTATTTTTTGGAGTTCTCTAGGCCAAGGCTGCTTGAAATAACAGGGTTTCAAAGCTAAAATGTAGCACGATCCTCTGCCATTTTAAATAAATTAATGGGTATCAAAGCTGGCTAGATGAATTCATTCATAAAGGTCTAAGAAAAATAATCATTTCCTCTTGTGTTTTGTGTTTCTTTATTTTATTTTCAACTAATCGCTTTGATACCTCTTAATAAGCCACCAAATTTTAACGTTTGTGCAGAACATTTAATTAATTAAATAAAAACCAACGGAAACAACGATTCAAGAGAATCAAAAAAGTAGTTCTTAACACCGATAAGTGCGATTCGAATGTGTTCGCCAGAAGGAGGCCCCAATATCTATATAATATTGGGATTCTGAGGTCATATAGGTACGAAAATACAAACCTAGACTAGTTTCATACGAGGCAAGAAATAGTGTTTAATATTTGTAGCTTTACGACCAGAGGATGCAATTCTAAAGATAATACGTAGGACTTAGCATGGTGCAATTTACCACACTATATATAAATATATAAATAAATTCATATACATATATATGTATTTAAGTTACAGGTAAGCCTGTCAATTGAAAAGTCACAAAATAAATAAAAAATAAACTCTCTAAAAACAATTCGTACACAACATTTACACAGTTATCGAAATATCGTAAATAATCAGCAAGTTGATAATTCAAATATCAAAGTTAAATCAATGGCCGCTCAGGTGAAAATTCTAAAACCAACCAGTTTTGAGAATCTTGAATTCCCAAATTCGATATAGTCAAAAATGGTTGGTTTGGTTTTGTATTTTCACACATAAAAATCTGACATGACCATAGGTTTTTGTTGTTTTTTTATTTATTTTCTTCTCCAAAAAATATCCGTTTTCTTAAATGTCAGTTAATGGATAATTTTACTATATCTTAATTATTTTTCAAATAAAGAAATTTTAATTGTTTCTGTTATAAAAAGACATTTTATGTAAAACTAATTCAAATTAAATAATCATTTGAATTATATTCTAATTTATTTTTATCACAACAAAGGACATTAACTGCATTAAGAAAACGGTCCTGGCGCTTAGTATTAATATATATTTCCATATATATAATATAAAACAGTTGATAAATGCATTTTTAAATGGAATAACCTGGTTAAGATACGGGCCTACTTTGTGGCAGATAATAGACATCCTTGAACAGTTGATGGAAGCGTTTTGTAAATGTTTAGCCTTAAGATGTTTGCCCTGTTAATTATGGATGACTCTAAATACATATATATTGCTGTATACTTAGCTCTTGCATATGAATGTATAAAAACGTGATCGGCTATGCCTCGATGTACATTAGAGAAAATGTTGTCCGCACTTGCATAAGTAAATACTTAAAAGTCTTGGTATTGATATTGGATATTGATATTGATAACTTGAAATATTACCATGTGTATAAAATGTGATGATACAAGTTGCAGAGTACACCCCGGATTCCTAGTTACTTCAATTGTTATTCTGTTTCAACTAGAGTTTGCCCAGGATACTAGCCGATTTGTTCGATTAACTTGCCCTCGGACGACTGTGGCCGAGACCAGTGGTTGCCATATGGAGCCTTACGATCAAATCCGTTAGTGAGCAACGTTCGTAGGTCCAAATACGAATGCCAAACAATAAATAAGAGTAATACGAATTTATTGTACATACAATAAACAAAAATAGCAAATATGCCCAAACTATACAGAACTGTTTTACCCCAAATGCATGGCGGATATGTATATATCCCCTACATATATATTCGCCCCCATAAGATATATACATCGCGAAGGATATTCTCTGTCGGAGTAGCGAACCAAAATGAATACATTAATACATTTGTCTGTAGTCACCAGCCCCCGAAAAATGATAAAACTAAATTAATCTAAATCGAATTAGAATCGGTCCTTTCAAAGTGCATTTGCAAGACACTAAAACGTTTACTTTTTAGCGCACTTCATGGATTAAAATCGAGTTATTGAATTAATTATATATACATATACAAGACAAAACATAACGAATTACATATTATGTACAATTTTGCCTTTGAACAATTTTTAAACGGAAACGATTTCATTATTCTATATACATAAATGTATTAAACCCGGAAAGGAACAATAAAATACAAAATTTCATTCAACTTTTTTGGTATCCAAAAAAGCGAAAACAAAATATGCATTTTAAATTCTGGTTGAAATAATAAGAGAACTGGGTATTATTTTCAGTAAAATACCCAGCCACAGCATATAAAAAATGGTATAAATGTATTTAAATTTCCATTTTACGGTTAAACTAAAATATTTTTAGACTACGACCGGGTTTTCCTCACTTAACATCCTTTTCTGAGTCTGTTTACGAATATAAAGCGAGCCGGTAATGAACGCACGCCGATTTATATGGTTTTCTGTAGGTTTACAAAAAATTTTACAAGAGGTAAGAACCCTTTAGAATCCAAATTAAAACCACCAGTATTTAGTTATTACATATTTTTCAATTTTATTAATTATTATCATTATTATTTGTATTATGCATTACACACCTAACCGACTTAACGGACACATTTCTATCATTTTACATCAGCTAAATTCAGTTTCCATTCATATTTGCTTTCGTGAATCTGTGAATTATTACCATTATAGGTATTACATGACAATCTGCATTCCTTTGTTTATTACTATAATTACTCATCCATCGGACATTGTTATTCCATGTTGTTATTCAATGTTATATAAAGCAATAATGCAGAATCTTTGGCGGCGCATGCAACACGCCTACCCAGGCAAAGGCTGAAAAATTTTGTAAATCTTTCAATTTGATTGCCGCAGTTTGTATAAAAAGTTTGTGAAATTTACGTTCTTCTTGTATTGTGGTTAATTGCCTCGCGTGCCGCCTGCGCCGCCAGTGGCCAATTGCTGATTTTGCACAAATTGCTTTGTATTATTATTCAATTTAATTTGTCGTTTATTTCTACACGTTATATGTCAAGTTTATATACAAAAAATTCATCAACTACGCTAAACAATTTCAGTTTTGCCTGTGAATTATAACAATATCCTTTTAATTAATTATTTGCAATGATTCCGTTGTGATTCCGATACGTTTAATGCGATTTCATACAATGATTGGGTTTGTTGTCCTCGTTTTAGTTTAAGCCTGGTTATCCTATATAAACTGATCTCTGTGTGTGGTGTGTTTGTATGCAGCCGTATAAATGTTTCTTTACAAATACATAGATCTCAATACGAAATGCTAAACTTTGGTTTTATGCTACAGAATGTGCACACAATGGCCAACACAATATATATGTATATATATGTATATGCTATATGTACTATATCGATGAACGAAAAACTAAAAACTATAACAAAAATCAAATAAATTAAATAAAGTCTCCTCTCAATCGATGTCTCGTGTGAAGCTAAGATAGGTGTGTATGTGAGTGTGGTCTCTGGTTGATTGATTGATACAGTTGATCGGTTCGAATCATTATCGTATGATATTTAGCATTTTGAAACCCTGGAGATAGCAGTTTATCCATATGGCTTGAGTCGGGCTATTGATTTGGGCTGCACACGCAAGGAACAGCAGGTGTGGAGAGGAACTAAATGCGGGCCAACGCTGCAGGTTGTACATCAATAGAGATATATCTAGACTACATGGACAGTGCCCAATTGTGTGTGTGTGCTTGTTGTGCTTAAGTATACGAACAAAGTATAAGGTATAAACAATAATTTTGGCATAAACTTAAGTGTTCTATAAACATTCATTGGTTTAATTGCTAACAACGAAACTTGAAATGCTTTCTCTCTTTCTCTTTATCTCCTTGTGTTTTTCAATGATTTGTACAAAATGCAATTTTTGCAAATGAATTTTCATATTTCCATTTAGATTTCTGGACATGGAAGTAGAAGACGAGGCGTGGGCGCACTGCCACCTTATAAGTAAATGCCATCATTGGAGAGTTTCTCATTAGCAACAATTCGAAATACATTAATGCTTGATTCGGATTCAGATTGATTTAAATAATACTTGGCTTAGTTGTAAGATAGTCGTCTCGTGTGTGTGTGTGTTTATTTTGTGTGGAAAGTATCAGAAGAAAAACTATTCAGCAGAGGGAGGAGGCTTAGATCAAAGAGTTATCTAGTTTGTAGATTGGATTGGATTGGATTGTTTATACAAAAAACCTAAGCACCGATTAAAGTAGCGTTTTAATTGTATAGCTGTATTCGATTTGAAATTCAATAGAGTTGCCATCAATTTCCTTCCTACTTGACTTCTTGGTATCATCGGTATCATCCGTATCATAATTATCTCGGCCCCGTAAGCTTACAAAACTAGTTAAATACTTTCTATTTCAATAGTACATACAGTTAGGTATATATATATATAAATTATAAAATAGTTTTGCGTGTAAAATATAAAATTTAGTTCTTTCCGATTTTCGTTTTTCGTTTTCTTTTCTTAATTTTTTTTCTTGTTTTTGTTGCTGGATTCAGAGAATTTTTTAGATACGCTTAAACACATACATATATACCATACATATAGAGTTCATGGGTGTGTGTGTTGCTTTGTTGGTATGCCATTAAAAAGTCTTAAGAATTATAGTAAATATGCGTATAAATGTATAATATATATATGTATAACTTTATATACTATATATATATATATATATGTCGTACGTGTGTGTATGCGTGTGAGTCTGTGTAGGTGATGTGTGTGATTAGGCTCTGGACTCGGCTGCTTAGTCTTGCACCTCTCGGTACGGCACCTCGGACGTGACCGAGAACGACTCGAAGTAGTGATTCAAGAACTCGAACGTTGGCCTCTTGTCGGGCACCGCATCCCAGCACTGAAGCAGCAGCTGGTATATGTTATCCGGGAAGTAGTGATTCGTCGGTTTAGGCATACGGAAGCCCCGTTCGATATTCTCAATCACCTCCCGACTGTGCATGCCCGGATAGGGCACTTGTCCGTACGTAAACAGCTCCATCAGCAGAATGCCATACGACCAGACGTCCGACTTGATCGAGAACTTGCCGTAAATGATCGCCTCGGGCGCCGTCCATTTGACCGGAAACCGTGAGCCCTGCTTGGGACAGTACTCGTCATCGGCAATAACGCGCGCCAGTCCGAAATCACAAATCTTCGCCACATTGTTATCGGCAATCAGTACGTTGCGAGCCGCCAAATCACGATGGATGAGCAGCTTAGACTCCAGATACTCCATGCCGCTGGCCACCTGGGTGGCAATATAGATGAGATCCTCAAAGTGCAAGTAGCGGCCGTCGCCCTCGCGTAAAAAGTCCAGCAGACTGCCCTTCGACATGTACTCCTGCACAATATAGATGGGTTCCTCCTGCAAAAGAAGATTTCACGAATTAATAAAAGTTTAGGAAAATATGTTGCTTCAATTACCTGCGAGCAAACCGCATAGAGGGCCACCAGGCGATTGTGGCGGAACTTCTTCATGATGGCCGCCTCCTGCAGGAACGCAGCCGTCGACATGGTGCCCTCGCGTAGGGTCTTCACCGCCACATCGATGCTGTTGCGCCATTTGCCGTAGAAGACCTCACCAAAGTTGCCGCGTCCCAGTTTTCGCAGCAGCTGAATTTCGGAGCGCGGTATCTCATACTTGTCGCGCAGCTCCGGGCCCAGGTCCCACATCTGTGGCTGGGGCTTGGGGCAGGGACGCGATAGTATGTGACACAGGCCAAGAGCGTTTTCTGCGGCGATAAGAGAATTAATAAATGGGTTTTTCCACTTCATTGCGTACAACTTATTATTGTTGTCGCTTGCGTGGGTATATGCTTACTGCTATATGCCATGACCAGGGCCTGAAGCGAGGGGAAAGTCTGATTGGTGGCTATGTAGTAGCCACCATTATCCAGCGGCTTAATGCGATAGTGCTTCACATGATATCCACGTCCATCTTCCCAATCCTTCACAGACAGCGAATAGCCATCGGGATTGTGTTCCGAGGGTCGAACGAGAAAGGTGCCACGTGGATTTTCCTCGGCCAGCAAAAGTTTATCCGCTTCCTTGCGCAGGACGTTTTCAAAAAACCAGCTGGTTGGTGAAGGATATTAGAGATTTATATTAATATTTCAATAAATAAATTAAAAAAAATATGTTATTTATATTAGAGCTCAGCAGAAAATTGTGTTTTTATTGAATTTATGGAGAAAATATGAATTTTATATATTTAAACGTTGAAATTCACTTGTATAGTGCAAGTTTTTCATACTTAAAAGCAATATCATTTATCACAATTTCTGTTGTCCCTTTTTAGAATCAAGCACTTACTCCTCACTGTTGACGCTGCGCTCCTCGGCCACAAAGTTGAGCGGAATGAGGCCCTCCTGGCGGGTACTCAGATTCACGACGCGCCACCAATCGGACTCGGTGTCGTCGATGACCTCCATGCGGTCGCCCTTCATGAAGCTCAGATCGGACTCATCGCGGGACTTGTAGTCATACAGGGCCACGACGACGCGCTTGGGCATCACTCCGGGAACGCCGGCTGTAGAGAGAAAGGAGGGTAAAGAGGTGTCTAGTTAGTGGCAAAAATTTTCGTCTGGCTGAGCAAATTTGATTTGCGTCCTTAAATTGCAATTTATGGCGACAAATTGGGAAATACACATTTTTTTACTTCTATATTTTTTCCCCTATTTGCCTAACAAAATTGCCTTAAAACTTAATTAGAGTTTAATGAGTTCAAGTGTGGCGGGGAGTAGGATGCTTGCCAAATGCAAATTGGATGGCATAGCATACATTTTCGGGGAGGACGCCATAAACAAAACAATTTCATTTCGTGTATGGTAAGTGTGTCCCGTTGCCAAGCCGCGATTTTTGGCACTGACTTGCATTTGGCTAATTGATTTAGCCCACAAGCAGCAAGGCAACGCATAAATAAACTGCTGTCCGTTCTGGCATGCCAGTTGCCTTGGCCGCTCTCTGCCCTGCCCTCCATTTGCTTTAACCCAACTGGCTCGGACACGCCCCTTTTCACTAGGCATTCGTGCTGACAAAGGCGGCACAAATCACTGGCCAAGCACTCAACCTCTTGATGGGTTTACACGACCTAAGCGGCTTTAGGGGCCTATATAAGCCCATAGTACTGTGTAGCCGTCATGTCATGGATAGAAATGGCAGCAGCAGCAGTTAATCGGCTGCCGGCTGCGAGGTTTTGCATTCCCAGCTGGCGGTGACAGGTCACATCAAAATAATTCACCAGCCGTCCACAGTCCACTTCAATGCTACTTGGAATGAAACGAATGGTGGCATTTATGCCATGGGAAAACTTGGGGATTGGTTCCCGCCTTTGTGGTTTCAAAGTTATGACTGCTAAAGGTTGACGTTTCAAAATATAACCCTAGTGGAGGGTAAATCAACAAAGAAGATAGATTTGGCTTGATAATATGTTTGCAAATAATAGCAAATTTATTAAATTTTAATAAGAGAAGGTTGGTTTTAATTATAACATTGCGAAAAGTATAAAAACGGAAAGTATTTATGGAAAGATATGTCTATTTGTGATTTAAGCTTCACCTAAACTATTTCTTCTTCTTTAAAATAATATCTTTTGTGAGCTTAGCTTATATATCTCTTTAAATACAAGGTAATGGCTTCCCTTAGAGCGCTGCAATTTGCTCATGGCACCCCTTTGCCAACTTATTAAACTGTTACGCAGCTGCAACAACTCCTTACACAACTCCTTGGGGTCTCGTTTATGCCAACACAGTGTCGTGTCATATCGTATGCAATATCCCCGCTAAGGTGGCATTAATCCAACACCACCTTTCCACCCTGATACCCTTTTCCGGGCCACGAGAACTGGTCAAGGTTAACGACTGTATTCGTATTACCGCTGCAAATATGAGAATTGCGTTGCGTTGCCCTCACAGAGCCTGGCAGCAAATGACTTGGCTCCACCTCTGAACCTCCTGGGAGACGAACTCTAATTATGGCAGTAGGTGTATAGTACAGGTAGTTGGCTTGGTTAGTTAGTTTGGCCTGAGTTGGGTTGCCTGGCGCTGCCTCACACATTATGCAAACACAGAAGGCCAACCAGCGGGTAAAAGCCAATCTCTGTGGCGGGCAAAAAGTCAAATTGCTAATTAAAAGCTGAAATTATCACTCCTCCCACGGAGGCCCAGGAGGATAACACAGCCACCAGCTAATTACTAATGCATGATAATGAAAATACACAAATATACAGACAAACTTCGCCCACTTGAACTTCCTTAATTAAACTGTTGTGTGGCATAAATATAATTGACGGGAATAACTTTTAACTATTTAATTAAACTCTTTAATTAAATAAATGCACTTGACATGGGAAGTTTTTAAGAAATGTTTTTGAAATGATATTTTATTCCATTTTATTTCAGTTTAAAAGATAATCCGACTATAATTATAACACGAATTCAAGTCATTTCCGTAATTTCAAAATTAAATTGAATAAAATAGAATCCAATAAAATAAAATAAAAAATTGTCAGAATAAATTCCAAACATTTTGATTTTAAAATTTAAATCTAAGCTCCCACTCAAACCATTTTTTCAATGATCGAATTGCTTCCTTTTTGCCGAAGTACGATTGTAATTATTAATGCATGCTAATACGCATATTACATTGGCTTTTTTGAATGGGTTGTTTGCCCAAAAAAAAAATATATATATATAAATACATTTATATAGAAGTAAACTCACTTGGTGTGGTGCGGGGCCTGATGATATCCACCCCACCCTTTCCGCCAATCTTCAGAGGACCCCTATGATTAGGATCCGGCGTGTAGCGCGAGTCCAGCGAACCGCCGTTGTTGTGCTTCTGGCCGAGAACGCCGCCCATGTTGCCGCCGGCGCCGCTGCTGTTGATGTGCGTCTGGCCAAAGGTATAGTCGGATTTTTTGTAGCCTCCCGTGGGATAGGCCAGTGCCAATTCCTGATCCTGTCGCTTGCTGCAGCATTGGTTGCCCATGGCTTTTGCAAATGTCCTCCTGGTGATGAGCGCGCGCGATTGAGCCTTGTGGGTTTCGCTTGGGATTCGTATTGTGTTGAGCTTCCTATGGGTATTTGTTATCCTTTTCCTGTTCCAGCTTCAGTTGGGGCAACACATATTTGGCATTTAACGAGTTGTTGTCTTGCAAAAGTGTGTTCTTAACAATAATTAAAAAGTTGCTGTAGCCAAGAGTGTATGTTTCAGTTTAAACTATCAGTCGAGTTGGCTTATGGTTTGTTCTACTTGTGGGCCCCTGCCTTATGTTTGCATCAAAAGCTGCAGTTGGAGGGCATTTGCATTAGTTCATCTATCAACTGCTATCTCTCCGTTGGCCGAGCTGCAAAAACGCATTTCGTGTGGGTAAGTATAAAAAGTGGCCAATGTTGCATTCACAGCTGCAACTGCTGCTGCTGCTGCTGCTGCTGCTGCTGCTGCTGATGTTGCTCCTTGATTGGATTGATCCTTGCGGTCTGTGTCCTGCCAGCAATTCCAGCCAGCGACCGTCTGCACATTGCTGGGCAATCCTCGTCGTCGTCGTCAGTCACCTGTGAGCCGAAGCAATAAGTAAACAGAACAGAAAAACCGAAATTAGTTACTGTGTTAATAAATATTCATTAAATAAGCATTTGGCCAGACAAAGGACCCTGTCAGTCACTGACCCCCGGTGTCCACTCAGCCATTGCGACCGCACAAGTTGCCTTTTGCCAATTGTCCGGCTCCCGGCAACCTCTGTGGAGCTCGGTAAACGTTTTTGGCACATTATTACACTTGAGTTGCCCGCAGGAGGAAGCTCCCTTGTCTCCCATAACTAAAGCTCAGGCGGGTTCATCAGCCCTGCAGGGTTAGAGATGCCCAGCGATTTGAATATTAGATTACATATTGCATATGTCTGTTTTAATTCACCAAAACATGTTTAGCTTAATTAAATTTGAATTAAATCATTTAATTTTCAATGGATTGCGTTTAATGCATAATAAGTACATTGATTAAATTTCAAAATGCTTTTGAAATTAAATATTAAATATGAGCAATTGTTGTATCTATGAGAATGTGGACTATAATCTGTTTTAATTACTCAAAACCACTACGGCTGACATAAACTGGTGATGGTGGATTATTTTACCAACTAATGGATTAGTTAAATAGTTAAATTACGCTATCATTTACCTTAATTTTCAATAAATTTCACCTTAATTGAATTACTTTTCTTTTTCAAAAAATTCTTTATATTTTAAACTCAATTAAAAGTCGTAAAAGCTATCACTGTTTCTGAAACTCATCACTCTTGGTGGCCGGCGGACAGAAGTGGCACACAACCTTTCGACGAATGCCACAGAAACCACAAAACAGCAAATGCAACATCAGTTGCTGCCACAGAACTGCAGCAGAAGCCTCATCAACATCCAGTGGAGGCGGCCGTTTGAAAGGTTGCCAGCTGGGCAGGCTCAGTGCCTCGGTCTCGTCCGTAACCATTGTCTATTGACTCAAGCCCGGCAGGCATCTGTTTATTGTTCAATTGGATAATTATGGTCTCCAAAGCGGAGTTGTGAGGACACCGAGGAGAGGAGGGGAGGGGATGGAACTGGAGTGGCAACAGGGGTTGCTGCAGTTGCTGCAGGGGCGTGTTGTGAGGCCAAGGTTGAACCACTCTGCAACATGTCTCTCTGCTTCTCTCTGTGTCTGTCTCTTCTCCTGTCCCCTGGCACACTTCTCTATGGATTGCTGCTGCAGTTTCCAATTTTAATTGTTATTGTTGCGCATTTTGCTGTGTGTATTTGTGTGTGTGTGTGCGCAGCTGGCATGAAATTGTCGCTCCGCTGGCAGTTGCCCCCGGATGCCAGGATGTCAGAATGCCAGGATGCATTTGTGGCATTAGCTAATATCCTACCATTGTCCTGGTCCGCCTCTGGTATGGCATGCCGTCAATTATTAAAGCCATGTTTAGTGTAGACTCAAGTGAGATTAGGTGACTTAAATATTCAGCAAACCAAAGTACACTTGAATATTTGCACTGTATTTTAGCAGTTTGCCCAAAGACCCTTTCTTAATTATTTTGATCCTGCAAAATAATCCTTTTTATTACCCAAACCCTTAGGGTTTCTTTGAGTGCATCCAGCAGGAACAATAAAATGCAAAGCCGAAATGACAACGGTGGAAAGTGTTGCTGACTTGACAGCCAAGGAGCACAGTGCCAACGCTGTGCTGACTCCATGGAGAAATTGTGCCAGGACATTTGAACTGTCTGAGTTTCGTCGGCGCGACGTCTGCATTTATTGTCCTCGCAGCTTGATAAACACACACAACGTGTAGCGCTTTAAAGTCCGCCCAACAACGACAGCAACAAACATAAAAGTTTGAATGGATTTGCGTTCGTTTGCCCATAAAAAGTCAAAGTTTGTTTTCGGTGAGTTCATGAACCCATTCGGCCAGCAAAAATAGCAACAACAACAGAGTCAGTGAAAAAGTTCCACGGGGGTCAAGCAACCTTTATTTTGGGGTCACAGCTACGACGAACAAGAGAGTAGCCGGCATTGAGGCTGCAATAATGTTGGGAAATTCTATACAATTATATTCGCAGCTTTATGAGATGTACTTTAAAAGTCACTGACTGACTGGATTAGGTTATATATAGTATATATGTATTATGCGCACAGCACAAAGAGAGCAACAGTTGATGGCCCGGCGATAGGATGTTGTGATAAGAAGATGAGTAGATGAGTAGATAATATAATATATATAAGAGACTGCTTTTCAAAATGACTCATTGTGTCTTCAACTTTGGTGGCTTTTGTTTATTTAAAAGAGTAAAGATTGGTAAACTAGATATCTTAATTAGTCATGAAAATAATTATTACCAGCGGGAATGCCAAACCTTGATTGGTTTCTTTAAATATTGTACAACTTTTGCCAACTTATTTTTACCTTTTCAAGCTAGTTGAAATACTAAAAAAGGATTGATTTACTTTCAAAGAATTTTTTATGAAATAATCTGTACTTTTACACCCTAAATATATATTTCCCATAATAAAATGAAGACTTTTTTCTGGGTTAAAATTCCAACCATTTGTATTCATTATTTTTTGTTAAGGGTTTATAGACATGATATAAAATCCACACACACTCTTTGAATATTATTCCCATTTCGATACATTTTATCCCCAGGACGACAGGTGGCGCATTGTCTGCCTATAGAGACCTTGCCGCAGACATGAGCGATTTATAACCCCAACACACGCCGACCGAACTCTCACCATCCAAATCAAAAGCTCAATGCAAATGGGTGATTGGGGATTGGGCTGGCAAAAAGGGTGGGTGGGGGTTAAAAAGTTGGAATCGAAAAAAATAGGTACATATACATATACGAATGTATACGATATATCATAGTTGATGGGTTGATGGCCAGTAAACGAGAAGCAGTGAAATTCTCGGTTTTCCATCGCTGACAAGCGATACGGTTTGCGAGTGAGTGTGTCTCTGTGACATGAAAATGTAATTTTCTAGTTTACTTTTTGGGGGAAAAACGGGTCATGTGTTGTGGGCTGACAACGGTGTTGTTGTTGTTATTGTTGCACACAAGCAATGAATTTCCATTGTTGAAGTTGACAAAACTAAATGAATACTTAATTGGATATTGTGGCTTTGAGTGCGCCCGAAAGATGGCAACACGAATGTGAAAATATGGCATTTATGATACGAGTGTATAAGTGTGTCAAGATGGGAATTGGGCATTAAGTGTACAATAAATCCAGATGTTATAATAATATTATAAATTTAGAAAGTTTAGTTAGAAGGCAGAGTAAGTGTAGATTAGAAATTCGGATACTCTCTAGCTTAACTTCTGAATAGTTTTTAAATAAATTCAAGATAAATGCGGTTCAATTTTATGCTTGTCAAAATGGAAAGATAAAATCTAAAAGTCTAAATTCCGAAATGTGAAACTTCCTCTACAGTTCTAAGCCAAATCATGGTATATATATTTTATTAAATAAATAATGTGCAGCGCACAGAAAAGTTATAAATTCAATCATTTATAAATTTGACTTCCCTCTTTCTATGGGATTTCCCCAAGCACATTCACACAAAGCATTTGAACTACATTTTTGTCAAATTAACAATGTGCCCAAGCAAACCAACCAACCAAAAATCAAATATATAGTTGAGGCAATGCCTTCCTCCTCTGTCTAATAAAATCAAATATTATGCAAAAGAATTTGATTCTCCCCTGGGGGTAGGAGGGCAGGAACCGACCGCATGTCAGGCCAAATCCTCGAGGACATAAAGGCATTAACTGTAAATGCCGTAATGCCGTCATTTCCCGATGACAGGCCCCACAAACGCACAGACACACGCCGAAATAGAGGGACTTGATATGAAAATGTAGAACGTCTTCGGGTGGTTTCTGGGTTGGAAAATGGAAATGGCAATGGTACTGTTTCGCCCACATTTTTTTTATTGCTCTCCATTATTATTATACTGGGTTTCCCGCAGCCTGACTGCCTTCGTCCTGCGTCCTTCGTCAGCTGTAGAGCCACATTGTTGCCTACTTAAAAAGTCAATTTGTGTGACGTCCTCGTAGTCATCCTGTTGCCGTGTGGATGCCGGGCCTCCCAGTTTTCCTCCCCCAATTTTCCTCTTTTGTCTTATCTGTGCGTTCAACCACTAACCATACAACATATAGACTACTCATTTCATACAACGAAAATGTCCACAAAAATTTCTTAGCGACAGGCCCCAGAGCTGTGAGCGACAGGCCCCGAAGCTCTGGGTGCGCTCTAATTGCTCTCTCTCTCTCATTCTTACGCTCGCACACTGATTTCGAGAGTCAGTCGCAAAGTGGTGCGTCTTGAAGAAGGTCGCTCTGCGCTTGACTTCTTTTTTATATGTATGCGTGTTCATGCATTCACGTACACGGATGCATGTATGCGATCATTTCATTTTGGCCCAGCAAGAATATTTGGTCTTTTGCTACTTTGCTACCCTAAGAATATGGGCATATTCATTATTGGGTTAATGATAAAAATAAGAATAATCTATGTTATAATATATTTCTTAATATTTCAGCATACATTTCATATTTGTTTACCAAATAAGCTTAGTGGCAG
>VNJN01003428.1:0-48569 GCA_008042485.1 Drosophila mayri | reverse complement strand
GAACTAGGCAGAGGAACCGGCTTCACAAGATGACACGCTGCCTAAAGCTCTACTCAAAGGTGCTCCTCCTTTTCGACCAAATTAACCTAGAGTACGGCCATGTTTCCGTGTGTGTTCTGGCCTGCAAGAGTTGGTTCCAGATCACCTACGGCTACGAGATATTCCAGATGGTGGCCGCCCCACAGTCCATTGACATGAGCCTGGGCGTTCGAATTTTTGTGGTGCTGACCTATATTCTGGATGCTATTAACCTGTTTTATGCCACAGATGTGGCCGAAATTTACACCAAGCTAAGGGAGGACTCATCGCGCATCCTACGTGAGACGAACAGAATGGATCGTTTGGTGAGTTTAGACTTTTCCTAGATTTTCCCCTATTAAACTCTCTCTTTCAGCTGTCCATGTTCACCTTGAAACTGTCCCTGCATGCCCCGCGGGTCGTCTTTCTCAACGTATTCACCTTTGACCGAAAACTGACGCTAACGCTCTTTGCCAAGTCAATGCTATACACAATTTGCTGGCTGCAGGGCGACTACAACAAGCTCAAGTCCTAGACTTCATCGCAAATCCTTCTGATTCAAAGAGTTTTATTATATTATTGAAGGCACAGCAGCAGAGGCAGGAGTTTGTCTCGCCGGCGAGCACAAAGCGAAAAGCAGAACACATGCACAACTTGAACCAATACAAATATTTACATACAATGCATCCAAATCCAAAGCCACAAGCCAAGGAGCTCTGCACAATGACGCCTGAGATGATGATGATGATGATGGAGATGATGAGAATGGGGCAGGAATTGGTAAAGCTTACACAATTGTTAGGAAAAAAGTGAGTGACATATGCTAGGCTCGAAGATAGAGTATCCTGGAGAGATAAATATGAATAAGGCTCCTTTTAAAGTTAGGTAAATAAAAGAATATTTTGAAAGCATTGAACAGAATCTCTCAAATTTAGATCCTTTAATATTAATCAATTATTTTCTTATCTAATTTGTATTTAAATTGTTTAAATATATTAATCTCTTAACAATTTAGCATATTTCTGGCACTCCTAGTTGTTGTTTATAATATGTAAAAATATAAAATGTATTTCCTAAAACTCTTCCACTCTCTCTTTTCTTTTTAAATCCACCAATTTAAAGGGTACTTTCCTCTAGTTATCGTGCCACGACAATACCTATTCTTTACCCTTCCAGGACCTATTATTTGTTCGCATGCAGGTGTGTGTACATATATGCTGTCGAAGGATGAACATTTTAATTTGATTTGAGGATGAAACCAACGTCTCTCTGTGTGTGGTGTGTGTGAGCAGTGGCGGTGTGAAAATCGTCGAGCAAATAAAAATGAGAGGTGGAAAAAGGGTAATGGAAACCGAATGGAGGACAAAATCAAAGGATAAACAAAACTTACGTGTGGAAACCAATTAGCTAACTTGCAGTTACGGATGCTAGTTAAGCGGCTATAGTTGCCGTCGATGTTGCTATTGTTATTGTTATTATTGTTGTTGTCGTTGCCGCCGCTGGTGCCGCTGCTGCCAGTGGCCGTGTGGTGGCACGGGTCACTGCTCATGTTGCAGGACCAAGGATTCTCAGGCGTGCTAGGAACACATACACATACACAGACACATAGGACACATAGACGAATAAATGCAGTTGGCAGAGAACACTTATGGACAGATCTACAAAGCGCACAGCAAGGAAAGCTCCCAGGAAAGATTGTTGATGTGTAGTTTTGTATTTAGTTTCGTTTCAATTCGTTTGCTTTACCTGAAAATCGTTCGTACTAGGGCTTCTCTCCCGACAATAATATATATATATATATATTTGTTAAGTTCTATGGTTAGTTTATAGGTTGAATATGTTCATAGCACAGTCTACAGTTTACACGTTCAGTTACACTTTAATTTACTACACACGAGAATTGACAGCAAATTTTCGAGTTGGATTTGCCTCTCCTGTCTCTTAGTTGACTAATTTAAAGCTTTTACCAATTTTTATTCCATTCTGGTCATATGTACACTTAGGCGCTAAGCTAATCGTATAAATTCCTAGTTAAGATCCGTTTTGGTCGTCTTTTATTATTATTTTTTGCAAGCACAAAAGTCTCACATTGGTTTTTTTTTTCAACTCAGAATTATCTCCGCGTTTTGGTCCGCTCAGTTGGATTAGGTATATATTTATCGTTATTGGTACATTTAGTTAGTTATTAGGTGTAGTTGGTCGGTTAGTTGGTTTCTGGGTTGGTTACATAAATATTTAAAGCTGCTTTCCTTGGACTCCTGTTGATATTTATTGTTTTCTCCGTTCGGTTTTGGGTTCCTGCGGAAAGAGAAATTGATGCTCGGGGAAAACTATTGCCGGTCCGCAGCGACTCAAGTGTGCCAGGCGACTGCCCCTCCCGGGAGGGACTGACTGAAGCATTTGGTTGCCAAACGAAATTATGGCCATGATATTTTGCAAATAATACAAGGAGCAGAGAGACGGGACATCGGCCGACATTGGGGACGCCCGTGGAGCGGCAAAGACGAAGCGCCGGGCATCTTAAGTTCAGATGCGTGCCAGGCAGCCATTTGGCCATCTTTTGTGCCACTTAGAGCTCCGGCCACCCGGCCATTTGCCATTTTCCATTGGCCACTTGTCTCTGCTCAAGCAGCAGCCACAATAATTTAATTCTGGAGAACCCAGTACATGATTAAATTTAACCATTTCATCTGAAAAATATTTAATTCCACTCAGCTGGAAGCGGGATTTGGGATTTTTCTTTGAAGTATTTTCTTAAATAAATATTTTTCTTCTCTAGCAATATTTTTAATATATTAATTTCCCTCTAAGACCTGTTTCGTTTAAGTTATACCTCCTGTAATTAATTTATTTCAGTCAAGCTTCGGCGACTAATCTCCTGCAAACGACCTGGAATACACCTGCCTTTGCCTAAATATAGAAATATAGCAGCAGCCCCCCAAAAGGAAAATCAATAAGTGTTACACTGAAAATTGCTCATACGCCACCGGCACACGTGTGTGTGTGTGTGCGCTGGCAACGACATAACGGTAAAGGTAACGAAATTTCTTTCGATTATTAGTTTTGTTGCAGTTGCAAGTGACAAAAAACGCGACATAAAGTCACCTCGCCCACATGCAACATGAGACTTGGCTTGGCCTCCCTTTGTCCTCTCTCTCTCGAAATTGAATTTATGGCCAACACACACACACACACACACTCGCTCAGCGTCACAACAGCTGCTACTGCTGCCACGACAGTTTACACATTACGTATACGTACTGTATACGGGAAAGTTTTTCGGCTTTGACCCAAACTATCCGACATCCCGAAAAGCCAACCCAACCCAAGCCAGGCCAAGGAACTTGGTGGAGCCATCAGCCCTGAGCGTATATAAGTTTATCTCAGGGCGAAGGCTCTCAGCTCCTCTCCTCCTCGCATCCAGCTATCTGGCTGAGTACGATTTTTTATGGGAAAAGTTCAAAGCAATTTTTAAAGATCAAAATGCCAAACGGAGACATGGGACGAAGGATACGAAGGATGCCGACACCAAGAACGTTGGACCAGTTAGAAGCCGCTGGGGACCGGACCAATGTCGATGGCTAGAAGCCACAGAGAAATCATTTCATTTCAATTTATTTTCCCATTTCCCATTGTTTTCACTTGTAGTTGCCACAGTTGTGTTGGTGTCTTCAAATCGGAATTTGTTTTGCCATGCTGGCATTTTCACACCAAAGAAAATTCGAAAATTACACAGCATTATTTTCCCAAATTACTCATATTTGTCTCTATGATTGTGTGTGTGATTGTGTTGTTGTAAGTAATTACAGGAATCGCCTGGCCCACTCCTTGATTAAGGACATTTTCTTTGGTAACTTTGGATTACAACAAATAAGAAAAGAAAATGTCAATGAAGTGTTTCTAATTAGATTAAAAATTGCGGGGCATCAAAGTGATTTGAATGTATAGAAAAAAATATAAAAAAAAACAACTTGGCAGTGAGGATTTCTGTAGAAAAATATATACTTTGACATCTTTAAAGTCTTATTTTTGGCTAAGAAATTCGATTACATTTTTAAGTTCTAAAAAACTGCTTTGCCTTCGGAATCTGTACCTTGCACAAGCCGAGATTATGCCAAGTTTTTAGCCACAAACAAATCCCTGGCTTAATGCAGCTTTTGGCCCATAAATTGTGTCACTATTTTTAGCTGAGCACAAAAAAGTTGAACTCATTAATCAAAAGCCAGCTAAGACTTGACACAAAAAAGACAGCGAATTCAAATTTGCTCTTTGCTGTCACTTGATGGAAATGAGATGAGAGTTTAGATGGAGCAAAGTTCATTAAATAATAGTTTCTTTATTTATTCAAATATTTTAATGTGTAATAAAAAATACTAATAAAGCCAGAATGACAATCATATTAAACGCTTAAGCTTACATAACCTTAGGAAATTATGCAAAAATACGAAAGTAAAAGAGATGAAAAGAGGGGGGCAATTATGAAAAATCTTGGCAAAGTGGAAACTATGCTGAGGGTGTTTGTCAGCGGAAATTTATGCTTGCGGGAAATGACCACTTCTTGGCGAAAAGAAATGGCAGCGGAGGCAAAGGCTGCCTGAAAAGGCGAAATGGCGCCACTTACTTTAATTGCTGCCACGTTTTGCCGGGGTCCTGCGACCATGTCAGAGGGTCCTGATGGGCCAAATACACAAAGGACCAAGGAGCGTCTCGTGTAATTAAAGCGCCACGGCGCACCGCATCCATTGCAACAATGCGTCCTGCTGGACGGTGTTAACTTGGCCAAAATGACTGCCTGCCTGCACTGTTGTTCGCTGGCTTCTCACGCCCTCGTTTACGTTCATTTTCGGCACTCAATTGAGCACATTAACTGACAGACGCTGGGCTCCATTGATTGCTGGCTGCCAGTCAGCCTTTCGGCCCTCTCATCCTATGACTTGGCCTCATAATTGGCCCTGGCCCTGGCTAAGTGCTGACCGTTTCGCAACAGGACCACTTGGCTCCAGTTGCGTTTAGTTTAGTTACTTTTATACGAGTTTCGTACCGTCCGCAGGGAGTATGGTAAATGGAAAGCTTATGAATGTTTAAACAACTTTCAATTGCGAGAAAAGTTTTCAATTTTCGCTCTAACTTTTACCCTGCCTTGGCAATGCATTAACAAACTTTAATTAATATGTGCGAGGGCTATCGATTCTATCTATTCTGCTGTGTTGTCAGCTTGTCGGAAAGTTTTCACTTAAATGGATCCCTCGAGCAACAAGTTTTTCGGGGGACACACGCAACTTTGTTACATTCTGATTGAAAGTATAATGAGTTTTCGAATTAGGCGGGTTTTTAAATTTCCTACCCTGGAAATTTAAAGAGAAATAATTACAACAAGGGTATAAAGAACCTGTAAAGAACATGGTCTTATTCATTTCCACTTGAAGTCTTAAGTCGAAATATTGACAAACTCAAGCGAAACTATATCTCTGGGATATACGATTACAGCCGAGTGTTGCTGGCAAATACTTTGATGGCACTTTGCTGTTACATCTTGCACACTTTGCATACGTTTGTCAAATCCAATCGAAACCCATTTAGCCCCACACTGCGGGAAACCCGAGACTTTCCGGGAATTTCCAACGTAACGTAACGTAGAGCAAAAAGGGCCGAATGCCAGAGCTGCATGTCCTGGCTGCAGCTCGGCGATTAGCAAACAAGATGGTGTGGAGCAGAGTGCGACTTATCCTCGGATAGGAGGGGTTCGCATAAAAATGCAATGCGTTGCCTGGCAACGGTAAAAATGTGTCACCAAGGGGATAGACCAGGGGTCCTTTTCCCAGCCAAAGGATATGCAGTGCAGTACAGCACAGAGCGGGGAGCACTTTCGTTCGTTCGTTGGGAAAACGCCAAATGACTTTAAATTGAGAAATCGCTTTGTGTGTGTGCCCTGTGTTCGGTTCGGTTCTGCTCTGTTGTCGCTACGTGCCACTTGAATGCCACTCCAACAGCAGCAGCGGGAGCAGCAAGGAAACAAATGAAGTTATGCAGTGCTTTCATTGATTTCCTCCGTAAAGGCCAATGGAATGGCGCCCCACTTCCCCCCAGGTACTTACTCAAATTAAACGTGCCAAAGGGGGAGTCAACACCTGCAAACTGCAGCAGAAATGAAGCTACAGCTCAGCCTGTCTGCTGAAAAATTCTACAGCTGCAGCACTTGCAGCTGAGTGACTTGATGCTCTTGACATGCAACGGAAATGAGTTGGCTAATGTGACAGGAGGCGGGAAAAGCTGGGAAATTTTTGGACAAAAACTCGGGTCGTGTGTGGCCCTGACAGGTATGCGTTGGTTTTATGGCTGATTTGGCCGCTGGCAAGCGCATTCGCCACACTTCAGCAGGCAAATGCGTAGTGCGCATTACTCATACGCCCCATAAACAATTTAAAGGCGCACATTAAAGGACACACTCCATCGCACTCGTAAGCGCAAAAAGCATTCAGCTCATTAAATATTGAACACGAATTTATGACCAACTGGAAAAATACACACAACTGAAAATGAGAGAGAGAGAGAGCGAGTGAATTGCAATTTGAATTTTGTCCTGTGAATTTCTGGGGGTCTCGCAGGAGGAGCGAAAAAAAAGTTGCCTCCTCTGCTGATTATTATTACGAAATTTGAATTTTCTGGAATGCATAAAAAATCATCATCCACCAGAGGGTGAGAACCAGGCGTGGGTTATTAATAAAATATGCCCGAATCCTCCCTATGCGAATTCAAAGAAAGCGCCAAATTCAATCAGCGGCAAACGAAGTTTCCCTTCAGGTTAGAGCCTGGCCGCTATTCCTGTCCGTAATAAATTTCATTTATTTTAGGCAGCTTCCCCAGACTGGCCAGGATTTGTAACACTTACAATTAATATTAATTTGGCCCGAGTCCGCCATATTTAATGCAAAAGTTTTGTGCACGTCAATTCGCATCAGGTCAGAGCGGCAGCCGCCACATAATTGTCACTTAAAAGCTTTCACATGCTTTCACTCGCTCCCTTACTTATTTATCTTTCCTTTGTGTCTCAATTATCCAGCTGTCAGTTATCCTTGCCACATCAATGTGGCAGCAATAATTGAATAAATACTGAAAAATTTAAAGCAATTTCGCCGGAAATTGGTAAATAGTTTTAGTTTTAGTTTGCAGAAGCAAAAGGAAATAGTTGGAAGTCTATTCTGAGGGGAATTCAATTGAACATTAATTGATGGACAATTACTTTGTTTACAAAAATAGCTTCCTTTTTGTATAATGTCTTTAATTCGATTTAAGAAACTCCCAATCAATAGATAGGTATTGTCCAGATTAAAACATTATTTAATCTCCTTTTCATATATTTATTTGCAACAAAAATATCCTAAGAATTTCCTAAATCCCATCCTGTTATTACCATAAACTCCAACTTGGCTTTCGCTGTACCTTAAGGCCAATTAACAAACCTTTCCAATTATAACTTAAAACCACCTCGTCCTCATCGTCTCTATTGCCAACGCAGCGTATGATTTAACGCTTGGCTGCAGTCTGAAGTGAAAACTCAAAGTTCCGAGCCAAAATTAATAATTAACTATTTCGGGGGGATGGGGAAAAGTGTATACACTTTGCACGTCACAGGACCAGCTGTGACCGACCACAGGATGCGTGGTGGGGGCTGAGGGATACCCGCAAAATGCCTTTTGCTTGTAAATTATAATTGTTATTAATTTTTGCCAATTTGCATGATGATAATGATGATGATGATCAATGGAATTGCCAGCAACGCCAACGCAGGGCCCCGGCTGGTGTTGATTAAAAACTTTCCGAGCGACAAAATCGATGATGAAATTAAGTAAACAATCAATTTGCGACGGCCAGGAGTGAACGAATGAATGAATGAATGCCGTCTTAGTCCTGGCAGTCGCTAAGCAAACACTAGCCCCTCTCTCCCCCACCCCGGAACCCCTTGGTGTGCCACCCCTGGTGTTGGTATTTACGGGTATAATGAAAGTTGTTCTTGGCCCCCCATACAAGCAAAACACATTTGCCTTTGTTCCGGGGTCCTGGAGAAAGGTAATTCATTTGGTCGGTGGTCCTGTCCCGCTGTTTCTGCTAATAAAACATGCCCTGCACTCGGGGAAATTTTATAATTTATTAATTTCTACATAGAAGTATTTTGTATAGGAACCGCTTTTTATTTTCTGCAAGTGTAAACTGTTTGGACAGCCTGTTGCTGTTAATACAATAAAATGGCTAACTCATCGCACTTAGCCAGGCCTAAAATATGCTGAGGTGGGGCCTCCGCCCCCTATTGCCAATTGTCAACACTCATTATGTGGTCCAAAGAAAAAAAGTTAGCCATCTTATCTAAATATATATACATATATATAAAATTTTGACGCTGCACGTGTCAAGCAAATAAAGAGCGGAATTTACCAGAAAAATAGTTGAGCCAAGTTGAAATGAGTTTTGGTGGAAAGTTTTACCTAAATAAATGATGAGCTGAAGAAATACTAATTTCAGAAGGTGGTTTAAAGTTTAAGTTTATGATAGGGAAAAGTTTAATGATGCCTGATTTATGTTATAAAATTTAATCGATTTCTACTCCTTGAAAAACTTTTCCATTTTTGAATAAAATTATCATAATTGTTGTATTCATGTTTAAAAATTTAAGTTTCTATTAAGAGAAATTTTAATGATTCCCGATCTTTGAAAACATCTCCCATTTCTCAACATATTTATAATAATTGTAATAATGTTTAAAAATTAAAGTTTCTTTTAGGAGAAAGTTCAATGATTCTTTATGCCTTACTCCTTAAAAAACTCTCCCATTTTTCGCTATATTAAGCATTATGATGCCTTCTTTCATGTGTTAAAAGAGTACTCATGGAATATTTGATTAAACTGGAAGGTATACAGAAGATAAAGCCAGCGTTTCACTGCATAATGTAAGCAAATTGGATTTATACAATTAAAATCCGCCTGCCTCACGGCTAAAGTCCGTGTGAACTGTGTCAGGCTGGGAATGTTGCTGCCTCCTAATTATTCATGCATAAATTATAAAAATAAATTGTTGACACGAACCAACTCTCGGCCTATATATCCAGGCCTGTCAACATGTTGCTCGCGGCATTTAAGCCAAATTTGGGGGCCAAAACAAACGGCTAAGGCGGCTCAGGCGTGTTCTCGGGCTCGTGTAAATAAATTAAGCGGCTTAGGATTGCATGTGTGAGGAGGAGCCTTAGAGAGTGGCTTGGCTTCTTGTTTGCCATTTGTCGCGCTCTTTTTGTAATTAAAACACTTTGGGAAGCCTCTGAGAAGCGTTCTGTGAGAGCGTGTATTCCTAATGGAGCCATTTGTTGTGTTAATAGGGACATGGCTTTGCTTGTTATAATTATAAAGTTGCTAACTTCAAACTAGGCTGGTAATTATTTTTTAATTTATTTGCGTAATGCTAATTTTAAAATGTCAGAGAGTTAAAACAATTTATTTCAAGTACAGCAAGGCTTTTCCGTGGTTTTATCCCCACTCAACAATGTATTTTTAAGGACCTCGCATGGGAAGATGAAGTGCCAGTCAGGCAGGCAGCCTGCAGGAAGTGCGTGGAGCCGCCGCCTCGCATAAATTATGCAGTTGTTGCTGATGCGCATATCGATGGCATTTTTAATTGAACTACCAGGCAGCAACCCGAAAAAAAAGAAATGCGAGGAGCCGGGGCTCGTAAAACGGTTGAAATTTAATTAAATCAATGTGTTGATTTAATTGAAACGCAGTGTCAGTGACAGTGTCCATCTTATTACGCTTCGCCGGTCAATGCAATTAATTTACATGATAATGCACCTTACTTTGGGCTTGGATGAATGAACTTTTGCCCGTTTTCGGAGACCTTAAAGGTTAAGCTGGCTTCCTATTGTGTTTTTGGGTTGGGATCTTCCACATATCTGGTTAAATATTTACAGGGTTCGCCGCTCACAATTTGGGGAATGGCAAAGCCAAGCAGACTTGCAAATAGAATAAAGAATATAAATGGAAAACTGGAAAGCCTGTAATTTTCCACATTTGTGCAGATGATGTCTGACCTAATTTCTATAAAACTCAACTCTATTTTAATCTAGGAAAGGGATTCAAAAGGAGTTTATGAGGAAATGAAAGCTAGATATCAGTTTCAATAGAACTTTGAACTAAAACCCCTTTAAAATATAAATAAAAATATATATAAAAACATCTATAGTTTTAGTTATTTTTATTGTCTGTCAGCCTTCAAAGCCAGCATAGTCCTTTTTGTATTCCATTAATCCCAAAGTCAGACTATGCAATATAGTAAAATATGAACCGGCAGACCGTTGACAGGCTGTCCATCAAAAACTGTCCCTTGTCCCTTGTTCCTTCGGCTGCAATATGTCGAACGGTTTGTCTGTTTGTTTGTCAGTTTGTTGCAACAACAACAACAACAACAACGAGAAAAGGAACAACTAGACCGGGTCGAAAATGCTCTTCCCCCCTCCAGTCAACTATCTGTGATTGTCATGCACTTAGCCAGGCCCGACATAAGCCGACTTCGGCTGGCTCCGGCTGTCCTGTCAGCTGTAAATTTACGATTTTCCAGAGAAGGAAGAAAAAAAAACTGTGGAAAATATAAAGCATAATAAAAATCTTGATTTCACGTTAAGCTTTGCCTGTGAGGAAAATTTCATTGGCAGTCGTCTCTTCTCCGCTTGGATAATTGATGGAGACCTACTCAGCTTGACTCTTAAAGCTTTCCGGGCAATGACTGCAAGTCATTCCGCTTTATTTTCCCTTCCGTTTTTTCTCTGGTTAAGGATTTTTTATACTTTTCTTATACTTTTCTTTATTTTTTTTTCATTGCATCTGCATTGTCCTGTTGCCTGTTTGCCCCTCCCTCTAGCCCTGGGCTGGCGCGATGGCAAATATTTGACTTAAACTGAACTTTTCCTAGCTCGCTGCGAGAAGAGCAATTCGGCAGAAATGGCGGTTACCAGGCTGTGGATTCTTTACTTTTCACACTCAGCCTTTTGACAGGGTCCTTGCTCCCCATACCCAGATGGCAGTCTATTGGTTTAGCAACGCACACTCGGAATAAAAATGTAGATTTTTAAAGGAAAGTTGAAAAAATTAAAAAAATGTAAGTAAAGTAATTACAAGGAGCAAGTCAAGTTCAAATAAATAAAATTTAAAATATATTTTACGGATATTGGAAATATCAAAAGTTGTTTTAGTTATTCAAAATTCTATTTGTAAGCTCTCTAATGGAGTTCATTAATAATTACAACAAATAATCTAGTAAATCCATAAATAATCCTTTTAGTGCACCTAATACATATCCTGGCATGAAATGAATTTCTGGCCGATGGTTTTAATGCGGTTAAGTGGCCCCGACCCGGCCACTTCTGCTGGGCTGGCATATTTTGACAGCAAATTGACCGACAAACCTGTATCCTAATGACATGGGAATTCAATTTGGCGCTGGTTAAATCATTCGGCGCTGTCAGTGAAATTAGTCCTGGATTTAATTGAATGAAACAAATGAGAGATGTATGTTTGTGGTATTACAGCAAATGATTTGCATTGCGAAAGAGGTAATGGAAATATAATGATGCCATAACAGACGCCTTTCGACACTCTTTCGAATGAAGACTGACATGCGAGGCGTCCATTTCCGCCTGCCTTCCCTTGGGAGAACGTAGTCCAATCAGAGGCACACTCACTCATACGTTATATACACAATGTCAATCAGCAAACAACAATCTGACAAATGCAAATACCAGAAATTCAAATTGTATGCGATATAAATAATTCACAGAGCGAGTGTGGAATGGGGTAACATATGAAAAGTTTTGTGTTTTCCGCTCGCTGTTACAATTTAAATTTTAATTAAATGATAAAACAGCAAACGGCACAATCAGAGTGCAAAAGCGTAACTTTAGCCGAGGGATTGAGTTGTTTTTACTTGTTTTTTTTTCGTTGCCCCCACAATCCTGCGGCACAAAGGCATGGCGTAAGTTGAGAACTTAAACCCCTTTCGAAGGATACGACACCTCACGTGACGCATACGCCCCGTGGCCCAGGAATGTATGTATTCCTTTTGTGTCACCTTACCTTGTTTTCGATTCCTTTTTTTGGGGTTTCTTTTTTGTTTACCCACTGACGTCAATCGATTGATTTTTGGAGTGTGTTCTCCATTTCGATCCGTTCTATCCCCTAATTGCAGTTGACCAACGCCCGACTCATCATCAATAATACCCAGCTCGTCTCACGCACCCATTTATTATGCAATAATTAATTGTCGCACTCCAGAAATCGGATTCGGAATCAGAACCCAAGGCGGTCAAGGTTGACCCCGGGCCCCCACATGTCGGCTTTATGCTTGGTTCCCATACTCAATCTGGCTTCCGTGGACTGGCATAGCCTTTGGTGGCCCGACCCATAAATGCCCGGGCATATGTCATTTGTGCTCTGTTTATGGCCCAGTTTTTATTGACATTGATGAGTTCACGGGGGGAAGTAATAATGCCAGACGCCTTGAACTCACCACAAAAACATTTATTCAGGCTGAAAAGGAATGCTTACTGCATTACGTGTGCCAAGGAGTATATATTAATTGTGTTTATCTGTGTTAATAACCATAAAGCGATCATTACAATGAAGCATCTTAACATGACGGTTTGTAATGGTGTGTTTTCAATATATTTAATCGGTGCTTAGTGTCTTTTCATCAATTATTTTAATAGCTTTCGGTTTTTATATATCATAAAAGCATTTAAGGCTGATTATTCAATCTCCGGCCTTGCCTCCTTCTACCCATAAATATTTCAACCATAAAAGCACACATTCCTAGTACATAACCAATTAATAACATATAGCAGACCAATTTATAATCTCTGAGTTGTAAAGGAGTACCGCCCATTCCAAGCGGGAATTGATTGTTATTTAAAAAATAGTTACGAATCGAAGAAGTTACCCAATGGGAGCACAGGCCCACACTCCAGCTGTAAGAAACAAAGTCCCGCAGGGCCAGGGCATAGACAGAGTTCTGCTGCAGGACGGCGCTGTAGGTCAATCCAGAAACTATATCCAATTCCGAGGATTTGCACAGGACCTTGCGGTCGGAACGCTTCTGCAGCATCGAAAAGGGATCCTCGGAGTAGGAGTATGTCTGATAGGCGTAACTTGTATTCAGCGAGGTCATTAAACGAATTTGCTCAGCGCTGGGCAAAACCATGACATTCGGCAGGGTCTTTGCTACAAACTCCGGATCCATTTCCTCCGTGATCTTCTTCAGGTTCAGGTAGTTAAAGATCACGGTTAAGTTGCTCTCGCGAAGCTGCTGGAAATTGAGAATGTGATTGTACTGGGGAAACATGGTCATGACTGTGCTATATTGAGCACCCAATATGCTCGAATGAATCAGGCCAGTGAGAGACACGATCAGGATGATCAGACCCTTGGCAGATTTATATTGATTTCCCCGGGGAATCGGCAAAGCTAGAAGGCAACGAAATATCCGCAGATTTAATACTACACCTAAAAAGCCCAGACTGCTGGGTCTCCTGTGGATTATATCGTAACATTTCCCTAAAAGAACCTCCACCACACTGAATACTATATAAACAAGCAAAAACTTATAGGTTGGGTCCATGCCATAGACGACATAAATACGTTCCCCTATGGATAACTCCGTGCCACAAGGCACTATAATGGACAGGGCGGACATGCCCAGGAAGCAATTGGCCGTACTCAGTTCCGGATGCCTGAAGTTCATCATTTGCCCAGTCATAGGCAGATCGAGTTCTCCCCGAACGGTGCTCTCCATAAGCTGCCATTGGGACACGGACTCGTTGCTCATCAGGGGCCTCTGCAGCTGCAAGGTGATATTATGCCTGTGGGCAAAGGTACTCATTAGGTGGTATATATAGCCACACAATTTCTTGCGTCCCGTTCGCTGATCTGTATGAATAAAACTTCGCGGTGGCACCAAGTCGGGCCATGTCAGGGCCTTCTTTCCTTTAAAGTTGCGCCACAGGCAGGGAAATATCTTTTCCCCTTCGAAGGGGTTTTCCAGCACTTGAAAACTGGGCTGAGGAAATGGGTAAAGTCTAAGGAATCGTTCAGCTCTTTCTATTATCAACAGACTGAGGAACTTGTGCTCCGCTGCTTGATGTTTAAGGAGCTCCAGGAGCTGCTTTGTAGCCCTGACCTGCAGCCAAATTACAATCCTGGCCGCTCTCATGTGATTAAAGTTGGCTGCCAGGGCTGAGAGTAAGGAGATATCCTCTGGAGAGTCCATATAAACTACGGCCACAATCGCCTTGCTGTGAAAGTTTGCCAACTGGATGCTCTGGGTCTCATCCAACCGAATTGTGGGCCAGGGCAAAGGATATAATGGCTGCAGATGGTCAATAGTTGACTTCCTTTGCATCAGTAAGAGAGTGGGAATCGATCGTTCTTTGTGCACTGAGTCCAGGAAATCCTTGAGGAACTGCAGCTGCTCCAAGGAGGCCACTGCCGCACTGCTGACCACTAGCCAAAGAAGGATGTTAAATTTCCTCATCACTCGGGAACTTTGATTATTCAACTGACGCCTTTGTCCACAGATCCTTTGGCTTTTAACCCCTTATCCCTAAATCTCTTGGTGCTAATGTAATTTAAATCTAAACTTTGTATCTAAATTGCTTTTTATACAAAACCAAGCATTACGTATACGCACTGTGCGATTTGATATTAAAATTAGCATGAATATTAAAATCACATTACTTTTAGCGCCGCGAAAAGCGTCAGGTTGCTACATATTTAATTAAAGGCCTCGCACAATGTTTTCTCCCCTCCCCTCCCCTCACCCTAAGCAGGAGGAGAAACTTTCGAACACATGTTTATGTCCTGCCATACGGTTAGTGCTTTTATTCCGGTTTTGGTTACTTTTCCCCATAAAAAACCCACTCAAGCTGAAGCCCCTCAACGACATAATTTACAAAGCGCTTTGGCAGCTGTCTACCTCTGTCTCCTGGATCCTGGTTCACCGTCTCCTGGCTCCCGGTTTCCCGTTGCCGGTCTTCTGTCGCCTTACCGACACTTCCGGTGCCACCATGTTCGACGCTCCTCTGCCCTCTTATCGTTGTGTCAGTGTCAGTTCAGTGTTTGCGAAGGGCGGAGGGTCGGAGAAGTGAAGCAGTTGGAGCATTTCAAGCGCATTTAATGCGCATAATGTCAAATGCAACAAAGCAACAGAACAGAAACAACGAAACCCCATCACAAAACCACCATGGAGCACGGGGTGGGGCTCGGTTTGGGCAAAGGGCAAGCACACAGAATATTTTTAAGCAAGCTTAACCACTCGAGTTGAAATAAATTCCATCCTCTGATTAGGACAACTTTGAGCCAAGTTGTTATCTGGCTAATTAGGGAAAGGACAAGGGTTGGCCATAAATACTTTTAAAGGACTTTCTTTAATAAAGGCAATAAATAAAAACAAAACTTCAATTAAAGGTCCTTTTTGTTGCCATAAACAGCAATGATTTTATTTGATTTATGCTTATTTAAAAAGTATTTATTAGATATTTCAATGTAATCAAAATAACATATATTTCTTTATTAAAATTATATAAAAGAAATAAAGCTTATATTTTTTTTATATTGATTTAATTTAATTTCTTAGAAAATCCTTCACTTTAATAAATATTTACTTGACCTAAATGTTTTTGCACATGAGTTTAGATTGAATAACTAAAATAACTAATAATTTAATAAAGTCAAAGCCAGGGTTTAGGGAATAAACAACTTATACTTTAATTTAATTTTATATTCTTCAAATTTAACAACCAAACATCCGACAAATCCCAACTATTAATCACACTTAAAAGCTAAGTAGTAAAAATCCTCACTCAACATCTTCCGCCTTAACCAAAAAGCCCAATCACACTTAGGACTGGAATGCATTTAAAATGCGTAAAATGCGCTTCCATCTTTAAAACAATTCCTTCCCTAGGACTCCTTCCCAAAAAACTACTTTATTTTTATTTCACCAAAGTCCTGAGCACTCCCTATCTCAGATTGAAGATCCCGAAAGTGTGCGGTGGCCAAGCCCAAATAAATACTGGGTCCAAACTACTTCTGTCTACAGATAAACTTTTATTGATATAAAAAATTACGCACGTAGGGCAAACAAACGGGAAGTACGGGCACAAAGAGAATTGCTAAGGACAACAATTCCGCTTTATCCAAAAGCGGACAGGATACGGATGCGGATGCGTTCGATTCTTGTATTCACTTTCGATTCGGCACACTTGAGTCGCTGGCGGATATTGTGCGGTATTCGGGAAGTGTGTGTAATAACACATACCTTTGGCATTTTCCGCGCTTAAAAGGCGGCAGGAGGTGTGGTGTTTATGATTTTATGTTTTGTTAGCAGATTTTTATTACAACTTTGCTGGTGTTGTTGCTGTTGCTTTTGCTGCCAATGAGGCCCAGAGGAAAACGAAGTGCGCGAGCGCGGCATTGGCCATAAATTCAGAAGGAAACTTTCGGCAGCTCCTGGAGATGTTGCTTGGACTTAACCTCTGACCCCGCCAGTCCGCCAGTATGAAATTCCGTATAAGTTACGGCCTCACGGGTCAACTGGTTGGTCACATTTATTTATGCACTCGCACACACGCCGGCACACACGCACACACACTCAGCCGGTGGATCTTCGTAGACAGCCACAAATTCGCAAGGAAATTTTATTGCCACTTATATCATTCGGTGTGAAATTAAATATTTAACTTCAGCCGGAGTAATTTATTATTTTCGTGTTATTGATTTATGCGGTCGAAAAACTAAAGACGTGGAAATAGCACAGCAGAGCCACTAAAGGTTATGTTCTCTAAGATTTACGGCAGCTCGTTAAACCGATAATTATATATCTATTTTTTTATGGTTAATTACTAGTTGGAAGTATGCACTAAGTTTTAAGACTAAATATTTAATTTTCCCTTGCCGAGTCACCTGATTTAATTTTAATTAGCACTCCAGCGATTTCCGTTACAAAAAACTCGCTTGAGGAAAATGTCACCGAAGGCGCCAGGACATGGCACGAGGGGGCACGAACGAGACTCACGCACGCACACTCACATACAAGCAACACACATCATCGCACTCGCTGGCTCTCTATTTTTTTGTGGCTGGGAGCGAGGGGAAGGAAATCTCTAAAGAAAACTCTGGCTTCGGTGGAAAATCGAGCGTTCGAGGGAAATCACATGTTTCATGTGCAAAGTATAAAAACAAACTGAACGCCGAGCGGCAAGTGGCAAGCCGACAAGGCCGACCGACTAACATATTTTCCCAATTGTGTAACGGGACCCGATCTCCAACAGTAACAGAAACTGTAAAGGCTAAAGGATTTTCCGAGAGTATTTTGGGAAAGCTCAAAGCTTTGAAGTTCGGCATAATGTTAAGTTATAGTCAAACAACAACTGGGAAATGTTAAGGCTTTGTGAGATTTATATTTTGAAAAGAGGTTGGAAAACGAAGCATTGAAAAAGAGTTTTCTTTAAAGTGTTCACTAGAATAATAAGAAAATGGTATTTTTTATTATTATTAAGGTAATTAAAGCAAACTCTTAAGCCTGAAGTAAAATATATTTTTATGGTTAGTTAAAAATATATGATATTATTTTAATAAAATGTTCTTAATATTAGTTAAATGATTATTTGACTTAAAAATATAAGTTTTCTTAAGCTTTTTTAACTGGCAAATATTCAAAATTAAATTAAATTTGATTTCAAGTGTACTAAGGGGTTAAGATAGCTAGTTTTTTTCCCACATAATTCGCACTTGTTTGGGGAAGTGGCAGATATAGTAATAGGCAGATGTACAACCTCAGAGAGCAATTATCGCTAGTTTATGGCTGCGACCTGTCTGAGTGACTGCCGCAGCTTCAGTTAAGTTCGAATTGTGGCCCGAACTCAGTTGGAGATTCGAGTTCTGCTTTTGCGGTTCGGCCACAAATCACTTATTGAGCAATAATTGAGTTAACGCTCCCCCAAATAGCAACAGGTGTGTGTGGTAACCGCAATCAGTTTGAGAATTAAGTTCAATATTGGAACAGAGAATTGTTGAAAACAAACAAAATAAATAAAAGCTAAAAGGGAGATATATTTCCCTATCATTAAATACCCCGTTGACAATTATGTGGCTTTGTTATGACTTTGTTGTTTTATTTGCATAAATTATAATATTTTCTTACCCCTTATTATCTCTATTAACTGAATAAATCGTTTATTTATTTCTTAGTTAACTAATCACTTAGAAAGCTATTTATATAAACGACACTAAATACCACAAGACACACACAATTATTTATTTTCACAGCCTCTTTCTCTATTAAATCAAACACAACTCGGTGGTATTTAGAAAAGAAAACACAAAATAAAAAGAAAAGCAATAAAGAAAAAACAAATAGATATTTGCCCTTAGCCTTAGCTAAGCCAATAAATCAATTCCAACCGAAGTTGGCTCGGCACCCAAGACGTTTAAGGTTGTCGCAGGCATTCCTTGTCTGAATTTCATTACGAATGCCAGGCACAGGGGCACGCAGCTGGATGGCCACTCAAGCCAAACAGTTTTGCCGTAAGGACGTCAGGACACCGGACCAACGTCAAGTGGCCAGGATGGGACACACAACGCCAGCTGCCTCCAGTCAAGTCAAGTGGAAAGTGGGTCTGGTCCGGTGACAGGGGGCAAAAGTGTGTTAACATACTAATATTCACTTTGCATCTTAATCGTTGTTGTCCTGGCCAAAGGATGTTATTCCTGGGGAATAGCGAAGGGGGGGATTGATGGCACTGGCGCCATGAACGCTGTGTTGTCCTGCCGCTGTTGTCCTTACACAGCTATTTCAATTGCTGCCTGTAGTTGATATCATCGTCATCATCGTTATTATGCGGTGAAAGTTATGTTGTTTTGACATTAACGGAAGTAATTGCTGAGCCATTTTGACAGGTATGAATAATTTGGATGGGAAGGATATGATAACAAGACTCCTTACTGAAGGACTAAAATATATTCTAAGCAGAAAAGTTGGGCAACAATTAAATAAATCTTGATAACGATTTATAATTACTTTTGATTGATTTTAATTTAATAAATAAAAATATATATTTTATCTTATATCCTTTTAACATTTTATGTCAGCGCCATCTGTTGCGTTTTCTAAGAGCATAAAAATCTCCAAAAAAGCTTTTATTTTGGCCAGAAATAAAAACAAATGCAAATGAAAGCTATATAAACATTACGACAGGATGTGGTGTCCTTTAGCATTTAGCTTACAGCTGGCAATGCTTAGAAACTCTCTTCGTTGTTCCGCTTCCTTTCACAGCTTTCTCCTTGCTCTCACCTAGTCCTTCCTGCTCTATCTCTTTCCCTATATATGCCCATCTCTGTCTCTTGAGCTTGAACTGCGAATAACAAGGTGAAAGCATAAGCAGCACGAACACGTGGTTGGTAAGGAAATAAGAGAGATCCTTAGGCCAAAGAGAGCCCCAAAACCAAAGAGAGAAAAGCGGAAATAGGAAAATGGGAAATGTGAAGATACGCTAGGAACATGTGCGCCCTAACGACCCTGTCAGGCATTAAGCGCATTTGCCTGTTTGGCTGCAAATCGCATTCGGTGACATTTCACATGGCATTTCCCTGTCATTTTCCGGACACCAGACTGGCCTCAGTTGACCTCCGTTGGCCTTCTGCTGCTGCTGCCGCTGCATTTCCCTTCGCCTTTGCCTAATTGGCAATTTCTGTAAAAGCCAGTTGTCGTGGCCGTTAATGTTGCTCACTCTCTTTCTAGCCTGGGCTTCCTGTTGATTTCAGATTAATTAATTTAGGACACGCACGGTCTAAAGGTGCAAAATTAATTTCAAAATCTAGCTAATGCTTAAATTCCACATTCGTTGGACTTGTTGCTCCCGACTCCTTGTTGGGGTGCGGCCATTAAAGTGCATTAATTTTGTAATGAAACCTTATGACGCAAGGCAACGCGGCGTATACGTAATGCGCGCAATGACGCGCGCCTGAAAGTATGCTGCAAAAACCACTTTAAGTATTTTGAGCAGCATTGCTTCTGAATGGGTTTATCCTTGTGGTTATGAATAGCGAAACGCTTGGGTAGGGCGGAGGGGGTTGGTATTTCCCATCGGAATGTGCTTGGAAAATATTATGAAGCTGTTGAGCACGGCAAACACTCTCTCGATTTATCGAGTTTCGTTCGCAGGGTTAACGCATTGCAAACTAGGTTTTCAAAAGAGCCAAGTTCATAAATTCACAGCAAAGAAATGGCTGCGCTTTATGACCAACATAAGCACAGTGCGGAATCTAATAAATTATGCATATTTGTCGCACAATTTGTACTTGTTATGGGTCCTAAAGTAGGAGAGCGTGCGTACTTGTACTATCTTTTTAAGCATGAATATTTCATCTTTTGACTTTGTTAGCCTAAAGACTTCCTCTAAGTTTTATGATAAAATTAACAAAACACACTGACATAATTTACAATTTACCAAAATAGACTGTAAATTTGAGTATAAACTCGGTTTTGGTATGGGTTGAGACTGGGAGTTACCTATTTTGATATTTATTCTTGTACTTAGAGTAATATTACCCATTAAAATTAAGAAAAGTGCATTCAAATAAAGATCTACACTTATGTTTTATAATTTGGAGACCTAGATTATGTTTGGTTGTTAGAAAAATAAATATATGCATGCAAATTATTAGGAATTTTATGGTTATGGCTTCAGGCAACCAATTTCCATTTTTAAATACATTGAAAACTTAGTCAAGGCACATTTTATGGTATAAAAAAAGTATCGACTTGATTTATGGGTTAATTAAAACGTTGTTTGCATGAAAACATTGAAATTTTAAAGAATACCTATTACTTGACACGAAATTTCTACCATTTTTTATGCCCAAAATATATTTCTAAATATATTTCATATTACAACATTTGTTTTCGCTGATATTAGAAGGTTTCAACAGATCTCTGATGTCAAAAAATAAAATGTAAAAAGGACTTTTGTGTTAAGCAATCAAGAGCCTTCGCCAAAGCAAATAAAACACCATAAAATCCACAGCATGACCGGCTGCTAATTGCAAACGAATCGTTACGCGTCGGACGGACATAGATACGAAGTTTACACACATCGCAATTGGCAGGACATGCCGGAGTTTTACGGGGTATCCTGCTCTAGCTCCAGCTCTGGCGACCGCACTCACGTAAAACACAATTAGGAGGCACGCACATGGCGGGCAAACACATTTTGCTTTGTTTCGGCTGGCAGCGTGGCATAAACATAACATAAACAATGCGAAAACATTAAACAGAACGCAGGACGCATGGCTGGCATAACGAAATGCTCGCCAGGATACGCGGCATAACATAGATAATACATATACACATATGACTGTATGTATATACGAACCTGAAGGGTAACAGCAGGACCCAAGGGGACGCTACGTCCTTCGTCCGTGATGATTTGCGGCATTTTTTATGATTGCTTTATGAGTATGTGCGTGGAGGCAAATACCAAAGAAGTCATTTGCAAAATTCGCAAAATTCCTTCAAGGAATTTGCGGTAGAATAACAAGAAACAAAGCAAAGGTGTTTCTCTCCCAGATAACACATAATTGATAGCGTGTGTTCGTCAAGGAGCAACTTCTTCAGGTCCTCGCACAGCCATCAGCCAAGTTTTCGCACGATAAAGCCCATTTTCCCCACATCATATTTTGTATACGTACCGCAGTCAACGGATAATATCTTGCGTTAATTTAGACACTTTCACTCACCTGCAAAAAAGGAAAAAGAAAAGGCAATATGAGAACAGAGTAAATGCTGACACAGAGAGGAATTATACTGGGAATATAAATGAAGTTTATATTATAAGTTTATTACGTTTTTATTTTATATTTATATTTATTAAGCCCTTAAAAGCTGTCTTATAAAATGTAATAATTATTGTTATTGTTAACCTATTCTTCTATTTTTTGCTGTGCACAAAACTGCTCTGTGGGTGTGACCAGAAACTAAAGCTCTTAATGTTCTTCAATGGCTCTTGATATACGAGCTGGTGCTGGGCGGTAGTTGTGGCATTTCTGTCTCGACTTTTATGGGCCATTGTTAAAGGAATCCTTTTTTATTCTTTTTTGAAGAGGTAAAGCTTTTTGTGCTTATGGCAATAAAATGGCTTAAGCAATAGAGCGACTGGCTAGGAGTCGTTAAACTCTATCTCGCTTACCGCTCCCCCCATTTTGTAGCTTCTGTTCCCCGGCGATAATCATTCATTTCAATTACTCGCTCTCTCACACACGCACACACATCGAACGGAGGGGGAATCTATGGCTTAATTAATGGCTATAACTGCCAGGAGCTGACAAGCCAATTACCAGGATGGCTTGCACCCAAGGCTAGGTGTAATCACCAATCAGAGAGGTGTCGATCTACACACAACGGAAAGAAAGCCGCGCCGAGCATAATTGAGTTATTTAGGCTAATTGGCCAACACACACACAGGGTAACGATGACGTAAATTGGCAGAACTGCAAGCCAAAAAGCCGCAGAAGTTTGCATAGTCAACACGGTGGCTCTCCCCTTACAATTGTTGACTTAATGTCCTGGCCCACTTCCTTGGCCTCATGCGATGGATGGGGAGAATCCACATTTCATTCAAAATTTTCCTGCCAAATTTCCGGCTGCCGGCTGCCGGCTACGTGCCACATCCAACATCCTCAACTAAATTGAATTGCAAGTATGCAGGCCGTGTAAATTAAGCAATTGTTGCTTTGTGGCTTCTATGAATTACATATTTATAAAAAGATTGGGTAAACTCAATAGAATAAAAGTCCCCAGGACTCAACATCGTTATCTACATTTTCATTAATTTAGACTTAGCGCCCATAAGCCATCACAAGGCTCCTTGCTTATACATTTACGCAGACTCCGTCTCAGCCTCAGACTCAGTCTCAATATGGCCCATTCCTGTATCTAAATCCCATTATAGCCATTTGAGGGTGGAGCCGGGGAGGGCTGAAGTGAGAGCAATAATCACAGACAAAACTGGATAACAGGATAATAAAAGTCAAAGTGCTAAAACTAAATTAAACTGCCCTCGAGGTCGCCCTTTCACGCATAAGCGATTTCTGCGTGGGTGTCAAAGTTGATTTAAGATTTTCCCCCACGATATTCAACGAGAGAATTTAATGGCAGTGGCACATGCTGCGTATACGCAATATGCGAAAAGCTATTTAAATTTAATTTTCCTATATCTACGAGAATTTATGGGAAACAATTATGCATAAATTGCTATGTGTTTAGATGAAATGTGCAAATATGCCAAAATGGGAACAGCAGACTTTAATGAGCTCAAATCTGTGATAATATAAAAATAATATGCTAAAAGCTTAGATGGTACTCAAGAGACTTAAATAAAAAAGCCAATTTGTACACATAAATCATTCTGTATTATTTTTTTTTTTGCTGTCTGGCTAAATATGCTCATTCTCAATGCAAAAGTCAAATTAAATTTATAATCACATCAATTTTATTTATCAAAATGATACATATTTCATTTTAAATTATTTCCAACCAAAAAACTTCTTTACTTAAAATCAATGTCTGCAATCAATCGATTTTCCACAACGACCTTGATAGATTAGCCGTAATCAGATGAGGCTTATAATGCCTCGTCATGTGTCACGTATTCCCACAGAAAACGCAAGGAAATATTTTCCTTTGTCAGGACGTTTGCTTGGATAAAAGCAAATATTTATGTAGATTTTTCTGCACGCAATCAGCTTAGGAATACAAGGAAAAAAATAAGACTACAAGAAAAACGCATAAATTCGCCGGAAGGCAGGTCGAAAACAACAACAATTCAGGATCTAACCACATGTCGCAAATTACAAAAGGACTTCAGGAGCACAGTTAGAAAAATTTAATACGTTTTTTTATTTTTACATATAAATTATAAAGCCTCTTGAATTATTCATTTTTTACGAACTAAAGAGTAAATGATTTTAATTAAAAATGTTTGAAATTCAACAATTAGGACAATGAATTGGTGAATATCGAATTCACATAAAATAATATTATTTTTAATTCGACATTAACCTCCATGTATCTACTAACTATCCATATTATGAGAAAGAATGATTAATAAACGATTTTGAATTAAATTAATATGATTAGACTTTTATTATTTCTTCCTTTATTCCTAATACATGGATTAATTCTATACTTGACTTTATGTACCTCTTCAATAACTTTATTTTCGAAAATTCTTATTAAAATTTGTATGCTTCGAATTTATTAATTTAAAAACTTGGAATTCTTTTATATTTATTAGTTCAATAATCGAAGATCATTCTTTCACATTTTTAATACAATTTTGTATGCTTAGAATGACATTAAAATTTCCTATATTGATATAAAGATATGTAGGTGTATATCTTTTATTTTTTTCTTAATTTGATATTATATATTTTATTAAAATTATTATGCAAAGACTATAAACAGTTCCCACTGAATTCGATACTCTTAAACTTATTTTTTCTCTTTTCAACTCGTTATTATTATGTATTGCAGCAATTACTTAACTTGCATTAACTCTATATCTATTTATTTCGATATTTTTCTACTGTAACCAATATTTTAAACATTTCTTTTGGAATATTAATCCCCATTTATTTATCTCAGTAAGGCTTAGAGCCGCATGGAAGCCAAATTAGACCTGTCAACACTCACCTCTCATCCAGACGCATGCTGCTGCGACTGATGTCACTCCACACGGACATGGAGCGCGGCCGCTGGAAGATGGACTTGGAGAAGCGCCGCACCGCCGTCGAGGGCGGGGTGGGCGGCTGCTGCGGGGGATAGCCGGCCAGGTCGGGCAGCTCCTCGTGGAAGTTGACATTGCGCGGCAGGCGGTGGTTGAGCGGGGGCGATGCCCCCGAGGGCATCGAATAGCTGCAGGTTTGGTTATCGTCCGACATGCCCAGCGCGGTGTAGCTCACTTGGAGGTTGTGGCTCATTTCCTTTGACAGGGACGCGGGGAGAGGGATATGTGTGCGATTCTGGCCAGGTGACTCGCTCGGCCCGGGCCTACATCATTTTGGCTTGTTTTTTCACTTTCACAGTTCACTGCTCACCACGATTTTCGGGCCTATTTCGGATTTTCCCAGAGATTCATCTGCACCGATAGCGCTTCGCTGACTGAGTGTTTGCGAAATTTGTTTATTGCCCGCCGTCGTCTGCTGTGTGTTTTGTGTATATAATGGGTGTTCATGACATATCGGACACTTCATTAAGCACAATCAGGCCAAACAATTGACCGTATCGCTAGCTCGCTCTGTCCCGTTGTGCTCTCTCTCGGCCACATGGCTGCATGGGGAAGCCAAGTGACAATGATAAATGGTTGACCTACGACCTCTCGCCTCTCTCACAGTCCCACTTAATTGAGTGCAGCGAAGATGCTGCACGCAAAAATTTGCAAAGTTTAAAGGTCAAGTGCCAAGATGATCAATCAGACAGCTATTCGATCAGTTAAAATGTGTGGATTATCTCCCGCATATAGAGATTTGTAAAGTAGTTATAAGGGAAGCTTAAAAACAATTCTTATTGAATTTTGTTTGGGAAAACCTACTTATGCTGCCCAAAATCTCAAGGGCCTTTTGGCTCAGTGGCTAAGGCGTCAGACAGAGCAACCGGTGGTGCAGGGACTCGAAGCCCGTTTGAATGAAGTCGATTCCTATTAGCTTTTTTATTTATTAAACAAATTTATTAAAAAAATTTACAAAGTTTAAAGGTCAAGTGCCAAGATGATCAATCAGACAGCCATTCGATCAGTCAAAATGTGTGGATTATCTCCCGCATATAGAGATTTGTAAAGTAGTTATAAGGGAAGTTTAAAAACAATTCTTATTGAATTTTGTTTGGGAAAACATACTTATTCTGCCCAAAACCTCAGGGGCCTTTTGGCTCAGTGGCTAAGGCGTCAGACGGAGCAACCGGTGGTGCAGGGACTCGAAGCCCGGTTGAATGATGTCGATTCCTATTAGCTTTTTTATTTATTATTTTTATATTTATTTTATATTTATATAATAAAGAGGATATATTTAAAAAAACATTTCAATTCATAAAAAAAAGAAAAGACATAATTACAAAATCTCTTCTCCGAGAAATCGTACCCTCGAACAACGCTGTGCCGCATTCACGCATTATTAAGAAGTATACAAAATCAAAGAAATATTTTAGTTAGTAAATATTATTACCAATCTTTTAAATATGATATCTACCATTTAAAAAATAAATTAAATAAAAATATCTACGTATTGTTTTCATTTGTAAAGGAACTTAAAACTTGAAGCAAAAATTATATTTTATATAAGAATATATAAGAAAATAATAGCTGGTTGATATATTTTTGTCTTTATAATATTACAAATAAAAAGAAACTCAAATAATATATTTCCCTAAGAAAACTTCCATTAACATTCCCATTTTTAGTAATTAATCAAATGTTTTCATTACGCTTTAGCAAAAAGTAATTCAGCCCCACAGACCCTTTTCAAGCCGAAGGGAGTCCTAGGCGTGGCAAACAGCGCTGCTCATCAGCATAATGAAAAATAAATTTCGGAAGGCGACACACCCACACGCAGCTCGGAAAACGGAAAATGTTGCAGTTTTCAGCAGATGACGCAGACGAGAAATGAACAAAAATTGAATTGTTTTTTCGACTGCTGCCGGTAGAGACACTCGCAACTTCGTTATACCATGTCCTTGCTCTCGCTGCAATATTTTCGGGCATTGTTTTTTGCTCCTTTTATTTTTGTAATTTCATGCTTTATAAACAAACGCGTTATGGGGCGCAGCTCAGCCACTTGAGTTTTACAAACACTTTTTCAAGAGCGATTCCAAGTTGCTAAAGTGCGTTCAAAGGCTCTGCAAAAAGGTCCCCCAAGGCTACACACTAACTTGGCCAACTAAGTGCCACAATTAACAAATGTAAAGAGTGCTAAACTGCGTTGCCCCGCCCACATCCCTTTTGGCCAAAATTCGGCTGGCACACGCGATTTGCCAGAGTTTAGCATAACTAAGACATTAAATTGCCTAAAAAGAAAGTCGGCAAGCGGCGGGGGAATGTGTGTGTGACACTTGCAAGGTCATGATTACAAATGTATTTCGCAAAAGCATATTTTCTGGGCGCGAGCCAAAGGGAAAAGCCAAGAAAATCGAGAGAAAAGTCAACTAGCTCGATGAAGGGAAGGGATATTACAGAAGGCATTCGGGCTTAGAGTACTGGAAGCCTTCTGTTGCCATTGAGAAATGGGGAAATTTATAAATATTAAAGAGGGAAGGTGTGTTTTTATTTTTTTTCTACATTTATATAGACAAATACAAAATTGATTTCGATTGTATTTTGATTGGATTTTGATTGTTTCTTGAAGCAAATACAAAATAAATTTATATTAAATTTATAGATAATTTATTGAGATATTTTTTCAGTTAATTTAAAGTTGTCTTTGATAAATACTTGAATTTAATCTTGAATTCAATTATAAATATTTAAATGAGAAGGTAAAGAGAAGACCTTATAGTTTCCTTTAATAAGATGTGTAAAGGAAACACTGTTTAATGTCAAATTAACATTGCAAAATATTATTGTAATTTACTCAATATTTAAATTCATGTTCTCATATCTTTTAAATGTTTTTTTTTAGCAATTAAATTGAAATAAAAACCTCTGCGAAGCCCACTGTTCTCTGTACTCTAATATATATGCACATGCATAATAAATGTCTGAAAATAGGCTTCTCGTTTTATTAACAGGAGGTGACCGCAGAACAATTCCCTTGCCTGATATCCGGACCCACATGAGCAAAGTTCCTGCCTTATCAATTAATGAACTTTCTCACTCCGTGTGTCCGGAAAAGCAGAAAGTAAAAATGAAAAAGCGAAACATGTGACAATAGTTCCTTCCTTTTTATATCACGCCGGAGAACATTTATTGTTGGTGCCGAAAGGAAATGTCTTTCAAAATGGCTGACAAACAGAACTGATGTAAACATGCGGGAATTGCTGGGAAAAGCAGAAGCCTACTCGGGTTGCCGGGGAGGCAATAAAAAATGGATTAGCCTAGCATGTGTTGGCCATAAATTAGAGGGGAAAAAACAAAGCAAAGCCCCCAGACATGAGCCCATAATACATATGTGGTATATGTATATATGTATATATGCCAACACAGATCCAGAAGTGAGTTCCAGCGGGGCCAAGGTGCATTCGCTTTGCAGGAGTGAAGATAATCCTCGGTTGACATTTCGCCCGAGACCATCAAAATGAGCTTATGTGTGTGAAATCCTACACTGAACCCCTTCTCACATCTGAAAGGAATATCTTGCCCTGCCCAGGCAAGCTCCTGGTCAAAACTTGTCGGCAGTATCTTACCCTCATCAGCCGTGCTTTGAACTCAATTTTTGCACAAAAGCTGACCTTTCCTGGCATTCAAATGGTTCAAGACGGAAGGTCAGGGAATGGGCCCAAGGGGAATTGGGATTGCAATAAATGGAAGATGGCAACCCCATTAAGTATTTACCCAACAATATGAATATGTAATAAACTTTGACGACATTGTGACCACCAACAGGGAAGGATACCGATCGATTAGCAGAATAAACTTTTATGTCAAGTCAAGTTATTCGAAAGTTTCTCTAGGCAACATACTAGTTTCTCAAGTGATTGAAATCTTGTATCTATTGTGCTTGAATATTATTTAAAAAAATAATATTTATACCAAAATGTTGTCTCTCTTGAATCCCTTGAAAAATGTACCCCAATTAAAATTAAAATGGGGAAATGCGAACTCATTTCATTTTATATCCGGAAATGGCTTTCATTTGGCCCATCAACAAACTTTGCTTCTACATTCTTTACGCTTTTATCTTTCCCGTATAATGTTATAACACTTTTCCCCTAATTTTTGGCCATCGTCCATGAGAAAATTGTGCTTTTCCTGCCTGTTTTTCCCCCTTTCTTTGGGCTCACCCTGCCAAGTTGAAAATTGATTTGTGGCTGCGGAGAAAAAGTTGAACTTTTTGTGGTCGGAAAATTGAATTTTTATGCCGATTCTCTTCCATCTTTTTCTTTGTTTACATATCGATATGAGGGGAAAAGTTGTCCAAGTACCACACACACTCAGAAGGTGTGTGTTCACACCTGTCTAAAAGAAACAGCTTAAAATTAGCAAGTCAAACAAGTTTAGTCTTCGATTCAAATAGATACTGGCTCCGCAGGTCTTGGAGGGTTTTATCCTCCCTTCGGTTATTGTTATTCGAAATTCAAAAGAAAACTTTTGGCTGGCATAAGGAAAAAGTTGAAGAAAAACTTTCACAACTGAGTGCACATTTGTATACCAAAGTGGAATCCGAAACTGACATTCAAGGGTTAACCTCGTTCGCAGCTCATGGATAATTCCATTTCTTCAATATTAAAGCCCAATTCAATTCCCAGGAACTCGCAAAGGAAAACTTGAGAACACAGAGAAGAAATCACTTAAACGCCTGTGACCCCAAAGATATAAATAATAGCAGGAAAAAAATCTCCACAATAAAACAGACAAATAATGTACAAACAAACGATGCCCCCTGCAGTGTGTGTGGGCGTGTGTCCGTCCAGATTTCACCAAGAAAAAATCCAGTGCCAGGAAATAAAACAAGAGGATATTTGGGATGAGTTAATAAAGCGTGATAAGTTGTCTCTGTTATACATTGAGCTTAGGCAAACACAACCAGAAATCGAGTCAGTGTCTGGGCAGTCATGCACTTTTTTTCCCTGACGCAACCGTCATCACTTATCCGATACATCAAGTTGCTCCGAAGGACCAAGACAACAAATGTCAGCCACAAATGTTAAGGGCAAAAGTTAAGCTTTACCAGAAAAAGATTGGATTATTCTTACTTATTTTTGGGTGTGGTTTGAGCCAGAGAAATATAAGTTGAAAGACGGACATGATTTCTGACTATTTAAATGTTTAAATAAATATAAATTCAGCTTTGGGGCTTATTCTATTTAAATATTTAAATAAAAAATTTAAATAATAAGTTCAAAGCAAATCAGAATTAGCATTTAAATTTTAAATTCCTTAAATCAAATATATAGACAGAAATGCAAATTCCATTTCAGTGACAAACAAAATTAGCATTATTATCGTCGGTGCTGATTTACCACAAAATACAACACACACAAGTCCGCCCATTAAATGGTTAAATGTCCGGCACTCCCAAAATGTCATCTAAACGGTCACAACAACACTCACTGAACCCTGAACTTTGCCTCATTAGTCAATTATTCGAGTGGCGAGCCTGGGCCATGTCATTCACTGGAGGGATTGACAGAGTGCCAAGTAAATGAAAAAGTCATCAATCTAAATGGGGGCACACAGCATGGAATCGTCATCGGGATAACTTGAATGCCGCAAGCGGAAATTGGACAACTTGAATTAATCTTAGTAACGGCCTCTGAGCCATAAATTAGTTAAACTGCAGGCGTCCTTTGATGAAGATACTTTGATTATAACTTTACAGATACTTTGGGTGTGAGTTTCCTGCCAAGTTTCAGTCATTTGGAATGCAGGACAATGGCTGCACATATATACATATATCCTGTATGCTTTAGACTTGTTTGATATTCTCGCCTTTCATTTTCTTTTGTGTTTTTCTTTGTGGGCCACAATTTGCCGTGTGGCATAACCGTAGATTAACTCGACCCTTTGCCAGCCTTTTGGTCCTTGTGGTCCCACCCTCCCTGGGATTAGCTTAGCCTGTTATATGCCTTTCCGGGCCGGACCCCGCCCTTTGGATTCCCAAACACATAGCCACAAAAGTTTTAGCCGCATTCCCCCGGCCTGGGTTTTGCTGCCGTTTTTGCTGGTTTTTCTCAATTTGGTTAAGCTTTCACTTTTAGCTTTTTAAGGTATTTTCCCAGCTTAGTCAGTCAGTGAACCGACCCAGCCTCTCGGCTTGTTGGTGGCTTTTTTGATCACTGCAGCAGTGGGAGCAGCCCCCGGCAAATGAGTGAGAAATTAAATGCAAAATATAACTCATACGCCATGTGTGCCGTGCTCCTTAAAAGTCTTTTACGACCCTCCCTATTTATGGGTCTTTTCCTCTCGGATATATGGCCAATATGAGTCGGTTCTTTATGTTATTTTTATGTTTATTATTATTTTAGGTTTTGTGGCTTTTCGATTTTGTTACACTTCCCTTCTTTTTTTCTTTACTTTTATTTAGCCAAATGAAAATGCTGGATTATTTATGGCCCGGCTCACTTTGTTGACAGCAACATAAATTACTTTGAAAACGTATTATATATCCTTTTAATGCAACTTTGCTGAAGAGGCAGAAAACAAATTCAAAAGAAAACCTAATTGGAATATGCATGAGCATGACTGAACAATTTCGGGAAAAATACAAATTAATTTAAGAGAGGATAAATAAATGTGTAAAGTTTTATCAGATGCGTTCAACTGAAGTTTACTGTTATTTTTATAGGTTTTTTAAGATTTTATTACAAGAAATGTCCATAAAGAGAAAGGCTATAAATTTGACTTTAAATATATATTTTTTCCTCTTTCAGTTCAGCTTTATTTATAGTTTTTAATAATAACTTTCACACCTATAAAATGAGAGATACCCGCATAAATTTAATTAAAATCCACATAAAATAGTTACCACGTAAATGTTACTCCTTCGACCTTTGCCTAGCTAATTAAACTTTTCTTTTTATTTATTCCAAATTGCCAAAGTAAACCGCAAAACTAGGGCCGCCGCGCAACGGCGAGTGGCTTAATGAAAGTTAAAGTAAATATATAATAAAGTTAATTGGTATGCAAATTTGTGCTGCTCGGCCAATTTCCCCATAATGGGTGGCCCATGAAATTGAGTAGAGGGGATGGAGGGGGTGGCAGACTGGCTGCTTGCATTGGTGCCAGCGAATGGAATGTGTCATAAAACCTAATTGAAAATTTCAGCCACGAACCAACGACTGTGGGCGTGTCACAGGGGCTGAAAATATTGTCGGGGCTGAGAGATAAGCAAAATAAACTGCAGCATCCCTATGTGGCAGATAGAAATGTGTCAAGGCGAGCAGCCACCGAAAACAACGGCTAAATACCTGCAGGGCCTCTCACAAAGGCAAACATGGCAACAAAGTTGGGCCCGAGATAGGACGAGGCTCGTCCCAAACTACATACCACCTACTACCATATGTAAAAATAAAAAAAAAAAAATTGTTCACTTTGAAATAATTCGCTGGGCTTGGTAAACAAAGTGCCGAGAGAGAGGGGACAACGGGGCGGATCGATTTTGTGCGAGAATCCGAGAAGGAATGAAGTTTCTTCAAAGGCTGCGCACAAAAGTGTGCTATAAAGTTCGCCCTTGCACACACACACACACCCGAAGGAGGAGCAGGATATCTGGATTGCTCCAGTTGCTGCTAGCTGCCACTTGATTAAGTCCGTTTTGGGAAATTCATTTCACTTCGCTTTTCATTCTGAACCGACATACATTATCATTATTTTCCATTAAACCCAAGGCCACCACAGACACAGTAACTTTGTCGTTCATTCTTCATTTTTTCTTCTTTTTTTTTGTGTTTTAATTTCTGTTGCCTGACATTTTTCGCTAATTAACACAACAAATCCGTCCGACACGTGGGTGACAACGGCCTTCGACGGCCTTGGGGGCGCGGGCACAATAAAGTCGCTCAAATACGCTTTGATTAATTTGCGGAGGTGACACAGTCGCGCACACCATACCGCATATAGTCGGGATATCGGGACTATGAATATCGCTCGGTCTTCGGACCGTTCTGCATCCAACTGGCAGCACAAACGAACTGAGGCTCTGCTACCAATCTTTTCGCAGCTGGCTGCCACCAGCAAGCGTCCAAAGTCACGCACCACGAGGAGCAGAGCCACCAAGTATCCTGTCGCTCTGAGTGTCTGTGTGTGTGCTGTGTGACTTGGTCCTGTGGAAACACTCTTCGGCAGCACTCGCTTTCACTCTCTGCATTTCTCTTAACCAGCAGTGAATGCTGGACGCAGTTAACTAGAGTTGTCAAATCTGCATGAATAATAATGCATCGTAAAGGATGTGATATAGAAAGCGGGTCCTTATTATAGAGGATTTAATAAATTTCTTGGAAAGGATGACACTGTTTTAAAGTGCTATTAAGGATTGAGGATTAACTTATTAGTATTTAAAAAAAGGATCTAATTTCTATTAATATAAAATTATATTAAATATGTAAAAGGATCAATTGTTTGCTGGTGAAAAACCCAACCTATACCACAGCTACTTTTTTATTACAATCTAAGAACTGATTATAAACTTGTACATTTCCTAAAGGAATATTAAATCTTTAATAAGATTGAACAGTCAAAAGATGAAAGAGCACAAACTCATATTTTGCACTTTAATTAAAATAATAATAGTACAATTTAATATGCAAGAAATAAATGGCTTCAAACGACGAGAAGGACAGTGATACTTCATTTATTAATTTATGCAATGTAATTAACCCAATCAGAAAATTTAACTAATGAAAATAATTATTAGTAATCATTAATGGCTTGAATTTAAAGAATTAATTACTCTTTCCAACTTATTTTTAAATATCCTTTAAAAGCTAATTTCTCTCAGTGCCTTACTGCTCCATTTAGGCCTCCGTTTCCTTTGACATAGCAGGTGTTATATAACAAACAAAACGAATCCTGAAGAGAAAGAGCATATCTCCGGCAAAGAGAGCCAAGGATTGTGTGGTCCCGTAACCCAGAAGAAGGACAACAAACAAAACAGAATGACAATTTGGCGCCAAAGAAACAAACGGCAAAGGAACATGCACGACGTCTCCTTTCCATTCCATTGCGTTTCGTGTAAACATTGAAGCTTTTCTGTGACGTCAGTTGTGTCCTTATGACGTCAGATGCTAGAAACTCTACAAACACGAGCCAGAAAGCACCATCTGTTGGCCAAGTCGACAGGCAATAACTTCTGTTTGAGCCATGTTAAGTTAGGAACTGTTAAGGACTCGCATTGAATATTAAAACGTACAAACTAAGGTCATTTTTACTTGTTTAATTTCATATTTCAGTCACGTCCTAACTAGCCTCAAACACTCGCCAGGCAAACAAAGAAATTGAGATATTTAAACATTAGCAATCATACTAAAACAACCCAACAAAAAAATATATGTATTACATAGACAAAACCCTACGAATATGAGGTTGGGAAGGCCCCCACTCGCATGGGAATTGAAAAACATTAAAACACAATAGGTTGTGTTCCCCGGCCTCTGGCCTTTGTGTAATGGAAAGCGTATTGATTTCCATAAGTGATTGATGAGCCCGAATCGATAGACCGAAATTTCTATGCGGCAACCATGACTAATATATGTGGAAACCAAGGTCTATGGACGGAAACAAAAGTGCAACTGACAGCGGTTGCGCCTGTATTGGGTCCCTAATTCAGTATGCAAATCCCCCAAACTTCAACTGCAGCCACTTCACCATCGGAAGTGCATTAGAAACCGCTTCAATATTACATTTAATCCAGATTTAAAATGGGCTGTGGGTGTGAATTTCGGTTTAACAATGGAAAATCTTTCTATTCTTTAAAAAACAAAACACTTGTGTGATGTGCTTTGTCTCAGCCAGAGATTGTCTTAAACGATAAGGATTTGATTTTGACTTCAAAATAGCTTAATTCCATTGTTTCACTTAATTTAATTACTACAGAAAAGATTAAATTACATGTTGAATTTATCTCTATACCTAAAAATGTGTTCTTTAAGGTGCTCAAATTTAAATTTACATCCAGATCGCAGGACCCATAATTCTGGGCCAGACAAGTAACTATTTAAAAGCACTTGTAACTTTTCTAGAATAGATTCCGCTAAGAAAATAGATTTGGTCAAAGGAACTTAACATTTTCTTGGAGAAAAGTTGTAGCCAAAATTATCCCATAACTTTATGGCAGCATCTGCTCTTTTCGTATAAACAACCATCAAGGACAAGCCTTTAAAAGTAAACTTTTGAATCAGCCAAAAAGTGCAGACAAAGCGCAAATTGCCTTGGGCAAGAGTTAAACCCTTTTGTACTAAATTAAATTTAAGCCGCATTCATATTTAAAATAGTTTACATTACATGCTTTTAAGGGCTTAACAAAAAGCAGAATGCAAAAGGGTTTGACAAAGTTCAAAGTTGCCCAAAGACCGGACCAATTTGACGCTGACTCGATTACACATTCCGGTCAATATTGGGATCTCCTTGTCCCATTGATATGCCAAGGAGCACAGGCCAAGGAAAACCTCAGCAAACAGTTAAGAGTGTGTGTGTGTGTGTATAGTTGATTAGTAAATGGGGTTCTTATAGGCCCATATAAGTGCCTGTGTGTGCTGCAAATTTGTTGTCAATTTCCGGCAATTTGTCGTTGGCAGCAAAATCATTGTGATAAGGGGCCCGCCCAGAAGCCAAGGCAGGAAGACACATCCTGTAATGGATACGCAGCCAGGCCAACACAATCAACACAACATAATATAAAAGTAAATTAGAATGTGCAGATATGCCCGAGGAGGGAAAAAACTTTGCTCGGTAATTTGCTTCGACGCTAAACGAGAATTAAGTGGAAGAAACTGAACCAGGCCAACGCAGGCACTAGTTGATGGCCCAAATTGAGTGTTTGAGCCAGCGTCGCCTCCATCTCGACCTCCACTTTCAGTTCCACTTCCACTTCCACTTCCAGTAACCGATGTCAGCCTTCGTCAGGTCGCTCCAATTATGCCAGAATTCAGGCCCACTCTGATTGCTTAATCTTGCCGGAATGCATTAATGTGTCAGCGCGAAGCCCAGAATTGAAGCCACGTTAGCACGTACGCACTTACAGGAGGGGGCAGCGTGGGTGCTGGCGTAATTAAAATGTCAAAACGAATTTACATGCCACATTCCTTCAGTTTTTGGGTATGGAGATGTGTTCCTTAGCAAACAAAAAAATGTGTGTAAATAAATGAAAACCGGGCCTATGCTTTCCCATCCATTTAGTTTGCGGTTCACTCTACTGTCAGATCCAAACAATCGGGGCAAAGCAAGAAAAATACAAACGGAAAATAGCTGGCCGGACACTCGGAGAGATAGCCAGCCGGGGCAGTGATGTAAAAATATTTCAGCAAATTTTTTTTGGTTTTACTTTGCATAAATAGAACAGGTCCAGAGATGGCCAGCACAGACAAGACATCGCTCAAAAGCCGGCCAACAGGAGGCAAAAACACAACAGCTCAAAACAGGCTTGACAGGCTGAAGGAAATATGCATAAAACCACTAAATGATACCCATTGCAAAAAGGTTCTATCAACTATATACATTATTTTAATTTAAAAGGATATTTTGAAGTATTTAAATTATATAATAAATCTGGTAATATTTGATGTCCTTTCCAGGTTTGCTTTTATAAATATTTAAGCAGGTTTTTAAGTATTTAAAATGTTTATTGAAGAAATATTAAACGTATGTCAAAGAAAGCAAATAGAAAAGGTTTAAGATTAATAACAAATATTAATTTATAGCAAGTTAAATATGGCACTTCCCTTTTATTTATTTAGAAAGTAGTTTTTACTTTTTTTCAGCATATACATATATAAAGCTTAATCTCAGTCTTAGCTAAGGATAACCAATCATTTAATATTACAAAACTTTCTCATGGCACCCCAGAGTGTTGAAGGATCTCTTTCAGTCCCAAGAGCCATATTTGCATACCCACATTTCTAGTGGCTATTACCACCCACATGCCACATATCTTACCCTGTAAATCGCTTTATTAAAATTGAAAAGGAAAGCCTGAAAAGCCCACAAAACAGATCATATCTGGGACCAATGTTTTTCCCCCTCCTCCCACGGGGCCGACATCAGATGTGGTCCTGTTGATATGGGCAACCGAAATCACTTGGGACATTAATATAAATAAATTGGCGCACAAGTGAAAAAAACACACAAATATAAAAATAAATAAAGTGAGTAGGAAAAATATATAAATGTCAACAAATAAGTATTTGCTGTATTTATAGCCCCCACAGAGAGTCATGTGAAATGAGAGACTTTAGACAGGCAGCAAATATGAAATATTCGTAGATGAATTGCAATGGAAAGGCTTTCCCTGGGGAAAGGCTTTCCTTTTGGACCGAGATTGCATTTCATTCTGCTGACAGCTTCCTGCTACCTACTGTCCTTTTAAATAATACAAAAAATATGCAAATGGGTAGAGCTATATATATATTAGCAGTTACACATTGCGAGTGGTGTCTGACACAGTTTTCGAGGAGGGACAAACACGCATATATAGAGCCTAGAGCTAGTCAAAGAGTCAATTCAAAATAGGAGTAGGTGGTGGATAGTGTTGATAGTGTTTTTTTATTTGGGAACACGCAACTTCGCGCCAAAGTTTGTTGTAAATAAAACATGGCCCAAAACCAGAAATCAATACGAAACGTATAATTTATTCCAGGAAGAAACGAATTGCTGGGGGATTGCGTTTAAATTTGAGGGCTTTAAAGTGCTGCATACATAGAATTTATTATTACACAATTAATAAAAGAACAGGTAATAAAATAAACTGTTTACAAGGAGAATTAGTATGGGCCAAGAATTAGGTAATTAAGTAATACATTTTCATGCAACCTTTAAACATATTCTTTCACTTTTAACCCCCTAACCATTCAGGAAAGTAAAGTAATACATTTTCACTAATTTGATTAATGATATAAAGCCCTAGTAAAGCTATATTAATTACACAAAAAATATTTATAAATAGCTTGGTAACGAAAAGGTCAACAAACTGGATTTTAATCACATTTTCCTAAAAAAACGACACGAGGAAAATGTTTCCACAGGGAAATGTTAGGAAACCGCAATTAAATTTATCCTGAGGTTTCCTTTATTCATTCCACATTTGAGTTTATGCTTGATAAACCTTTTAGGCAAATTAATAATTTAGCTAATTTGTTATATTTCTTTTCCCCAAATAAATAAATAGAAAATATAAACATCTTTAATGGAAAACACTAAAAGCCCATGAAGACTAAGCCTTGAATTATTTCTCCCATCGAACTCGCAGCTCTCGACACGATTTGGCTTTTTTCATTAGTGTCAGGCTGCCAATGAATCGCGGGACGTGGAAATCGCGAAAAGCGGAAAGCGCAGCTGCTGCCAGCTCGCCTCATCAAAAGATTGAAAGGCGCGTGGAGCGGTGAAGGAAATATTCAAATGCCTAAACTAAATTGCATATTTATGCGAGTCCTGTGAGAGGCTCTGAAATACTGATAGCGAGGATATAAAGAAAGAAAGAAAGAAAGAGGGACGGCTGGCATAAATTATGTAACATTTCACGTATTTCTCTTTTTTTTTTATTATACACTCGTACTTTTTCATTTTTGCTGTTGACGAACCATGGCAGCTTCCCGCGAGTCGCTACAATTGCCAAAATGTCAGCCAACATCCTGGCATTTTTGCTGTTTTGCCGCTTTGCCCCCGTTGCGAGTGTCAATATTTATTTTTGTTCATGTGTGCCGCACTTTCAGGGACCCAGTTTTGGTTACAAATTTTGATTGACACATCGAATTTAGTTTGAATTCTGCTCAGGACCATTCTGCTGTGGCATTTCATGTCGGATCAATTAACTGAAACCCCACCAAACCCACCGCGTATCCCTTCGTGATCTGTGAATCTAAGTCAAGTCCCAAAACCAAACCAAATACAAAAAAAAAAATAAAAAGGAATGGCAAAGTAACAACGAGGAGACCGATGCCAGCTTGCTCAATTATGCAAGGACGAAACGTGCCTGTGAAAGTTGGTTAAAAAGATACACCAATGTACGGGAGAAACTATATATGATGGACAGCGGTAACATTTACTGCGTACGTGCTGTGGAAGGCAAACGAGGGAAAACTAAATAAATCGATTGATTTTACTGGGGGTAAAGTGTTATCCTTCGAATAAAATATATACAAAGATATGTACTTGTTCTTTGATTAAAACACACATTTAATTGTTAGATAAAAGATTAACTTCAAAATAAATACATTAAATTAGATATTCCTCTCTTCCAAGTCAAGTTAGCCTCCTTTTCGAGGCTTTACTGTGCCCCTGCCTTGTTGAATTTTGAATAAGACTCAACGCCAGGCACACCACCAACGAGGAGCTCTCCTAGGAACCTGCAGGGGCGACAGGCCCGCTCGAGGGCTAATTGAACGCCATTTGGTTAGACAGTAATTGATGTATGACTCAGCCATGGATATGCCCGGTCAGGCGTCTGGGGGATAGGAATGGATACCGCCTGGCAGCTCGCTTTCTAATGTCAAACCGGCGAGTTGATCCTTGGACTGGGCTACACTTTCCATTTCGACTGCCAATGCAGTTGAAACCTAAAACGTAGTTCCATTAGGAAATTGTCCAAAGCAAAAGAAAGGAGCAAGGAGCAAGAAGTAAGAAAAGATACTGCAGGGAGCAAGGAGCAAGGAGCAAGGGCAAGGAGTCAAAAGTTCAGGTCGTCAACCAAGGAGCAATGCAGCATTCGTTCATTTACCTGTCTGTATTGACCCAAAAGTGAAAGACAAACGTCACAAGGATCTCGAGTGGAAATAACCACGCCCACTGCCAGCGCCTCCCCAGAGAGGAGCCTTGCCTTGCCCCAGAAGTGTAAACAAACTCGTTGTTCCACTGTGCACTTTATCACGACAACAACAGATTCGTGTATGGGAAAATAAAGAAAACTGAGGGAAAACTCTTTTATGTTTACTTGACGGACTTTTCTTTTTCTGTTGTCTCTCTCTGTGTTTCTGTCTCCTCGTCGATAGTGTCCAATGCTTGCTGACACAATGTTTGCTTTTACTTTCCATGGCTATTTTGGTAGCAGTTTTATACGGCCCAATAGGAAAATAAATCAGTTGGTAAAATGCCAGTAGGTGCAAGCGGAGAACTTGAAAGATTGGATGGGTAACTGTGGGAAATGCGTATTTTTTACAGACTAAAAAGAGACAAAGAACTTGTAACATAACAAAAAATGGAACTTCAATTCTGTATTCCTTCTTTTTACATTAATTACTCAACTTTATTCAATTATTTTCAATATCTAAAATACACATTACTCTGAATTTGCCAGCAATTTCCCCTATTTACATTATCAACCCATCTTCAATTGCAAAGAAAATGTTCTTTTTGTTCACTGAATTCACTGAATTCAATTAGTGTAAAGACCGAGGCGTCTTTAAGTCGATATCGAACAACAATGTTCTGGATTCCTCTTCCTGAACTTCGCCTCCTTTGCCACTTTCTCACACTTTCTCATTACCAAGCAATCGAGTTAAATGCAATTGCGCTCTTGGTTCGCTTTTCTCGCATTGCCAAACGAAATCTAAGACGTTTCATTTTATTTTAATTGCTCAAGTGGAAAGAGCTTGGAGACAATTGGAACTCTTTGAGGTTTGAGGCAGCCAGCGATGCCTTCAATTTGCCGCAAATGAGCTGCGAACAGAACAGTTGCTTTCAGCCTTTTGTTTTCCCAAGAAATTAGAGATGAATTACCAAGGAAAATAGAAAATTCAGTTTAAATTTGACAACCAGAGATTGCTTTGCTTGAACTCCTAATAAAAAAAATAAAAAAAATAGAGACTATAAAGGATAAGCAGCTCGAGCAGAGTTAGTTAACCTCAAGGATTTAGTTTGGCCTTCAGCTGAGGGTATCTAAAATTTATACACAGCTTTAAAAGAACATAAATAATAAACATTTTATTGCCCAGCTTTGTCTTAATGGCAAAGCCGTTTGCCTCATCTAAGCTGCAACATAAAAACCGGCTAACGACTTTTCTAATTGTTTAGCGGTTTGTCAGCCAGACTCTGGGTTTAAAAATAATAAATGTGTGGCAGAAAAACATATATGTATCTTCTAAAAACAAATATGGTACTTTCAATGCCATAAACTGTAAAAATTAAATACAAATACCAGATTTCCATAGAAATAACTCATAAATGGAAACGTTTTAAATTTTAATTTCATTTTAGTCTTTATCCTTTTCCAATAAAATAATGCTTTCAAAGCTTTCAGTTAGCTGCCCACAAAATAATAACCTATATCATGAAAATATTGCCTTTCAATCCCAAAACTGATTTAACTCTTTGCAATTTTTTTCCCCCCAAAATTCGATTCTACAAAATCCGTCAAATCAGGGAAATTAATAACGCTTCATGTGCGTTCAATATGTATTTTTACGAATCGCTGGCGCCTATTGTTTTCCATCTGTCTGTCAGGCAGGCAATTGCCTCCAAAATCGTGCCTGTAAAATCCCTTTAAAATTTGCATAAACTCGCAGCGAATGAAATCGGTTTAATGTCAGTGAGATTGTCCTGTCTGCTGGCCCGGACCGTGATCCGAACCGACAATCAGTCAACGGACTCAGTCAGCCGGTCGGCAGTATCCTTCACTTCCACATGGCTTGACTCGATTCGGTTTGGGATTCGATTCGGCAAGGATATCCGCTCTGGCAGGGCTCCACAACCACCTGGAGAAAAGGTAGCTTCTCACGGCTTCCCACGTAATTGCTAAATTTAAAAACGTCACTCTGCGGTGTCTGTCATCAGTCTCAGTCATGCATGGGCCTTGGGCTAATTAAATTTTAGACGTGGGCAGAGGTCCTGTGACGTATTCCCCACACACAATGACTTATGCGCGGCAGGAAATTGAAAAAATTCCTTATTGTTCATTGTCGCAAATAAACAGCGTGGAAATCTGCTCAAGCGAACGCTATTAAATGCACCATTGACCAACGGGCCAGGCTAAGATATTTATTTTGTCAAGAAAGAATACAAAAAAGGAGCCAAAAACCTGGACAACGTCTGAGTCCTGGACAAATCCCAAAAAAAGTCAAGCGCTGCTCATGTTTTACGCCACATTTGCCGGTGCAAAAAAATAAATGTCAACAAAAAAAAAGAAAACACCCACACACACAGACAATGTCACACACACACACACCAGTACAGCACACAGGAAGCAGCCAGGAAACTTTACTTATAATAGAATTTTCAAGCATGACCATACCCTCCATGACGTCAGGGTAATGGGAAATTTTAGCCAGGACTTGTTATAAACCTTTAAAGGAATAATTCATAGTAAAAAGGCATTAAAAATAAGTTAAAATATTTATATTTTCAGCTAATTTGATTCATTTTTTAGTTGTTAAATAAATTTTAGCCTTGCGCATGGAACCTATCCTTTATTTATAATAAGAAACATTATTAAAATACCTCTTTAATTAAGTAAATAATATTTTATTTAATTATATTTTCATTTATATTTTATTTTATATACCTAAGCCAATTCGTAAGAGTATTTCGCTTATCCCTTGCCAAAAAAGGTCCTTTTTCCTGCTGGCTGCTCCTTCTGGCTTCTGATGCTTTGCCTCTCTCTCAGTGCCAGCCACAAATTGCCTTTTTCGCACGTTGATTGATTTTTGAACTTTTTCTTTCGCCAAAAACCCCACACACAAAATCACAGATACTAACACACACACACACACAAGCACCCACATACTCACACACACTCACACTCTTCTTTGAGCACAAAAGTGGTAATAAAACGGCTGCACTTTGGATGCCTTTGCAATTGTTCGAGTTCGAGCTCGAGCCCGGCCTGGACTGACCTCCATCGATCCAAAGGCTATAGTTGTGGAACACATAATTATTTATTTACGAGTGTTCATTCATTGATGAACACAAACGCTGTTTATATTGCTCTTTTGCCTTTCGACCCGATGCGAAAATGTGAGGGTTCAGTCTGGGCTCACCTCGAGTGCGGTGCTCTTTTCGCTTTACTTTTTTGTTGCCAGGTGTAAAAATAGGCGGTGACGTTGCCAAAGCTTTGACATAGAAAAGGAATCATTCAGGATAGCCACAATACGTGGTCTTTACTATACAATTGTGAATATTTATTTGCAGGAATAAAAGGAGGTCTTAAAAGGACTTGAAGGGTATTATTTTTAAAGCTTATTAATTGCCAAGAAAATTAAGGAAAATGCAGATAATCAACAAGTTCTGTTTACCACTCTCTTTCTCTGTCTCTCGTATTTAATTTCATTTACTTTAAGGCCATAAGTAATTTCATAATTACAGTTTATTTACTTAAAGGCTTAAATCACTAAAGCCGCTAGCAGGACTCCCTCTGAGAGACAGGTTTCATACCGGCACCCCAAGGGTCCTATATATAGAACTGTATGCATAATGCACACTATTTTGCAGGCATTAATCCGACAGGAGAGAGCCTTGAAGGACCCTCCGCCAAGCCAGGCCCCAGACATATCCATTATTGAAAACGGAACGCCAACAGCCTGTGGGTGCGTTGTACACAATGCTATTATAATTATAGCCGTATGGATTAAGGCAGCCGCCACCTCTGCCTCTGAAGCTACTGGAGGATTAACTTGGGTTGGTTTAGGTGAGGTGAGGAACCGAGTGGAAGCAGTGCCTGTCCAACTTGTCATGAGGGAAAAATAAGAGCAGGTTTCCCATTTTAGTTTAGCAAATTGTTTAAAATAAATAATAAACTAAAACAAAGGATTAAATTATTTAATAGTTAACTATCGCCTTTTCAGGCTTTTGAAATTATTTTTATATTTTCCAACTGACTTTCTTTCTAATGTTTAGTACACCCTCCTTTGTTTTAGGAGCTCCAGGTAAAATAATAATAATTTCCAGGCACCGCTGCAGTTGATCGTTAGTGGAAAGTGGAAAAAATACCCCGACTGGCTGCTGAGAAGAAAGCGATTTACATAAGTTATTATGGCTAACCGCACACAAGTGTGTCAGCTCACGTGGGGATGTGTGTCCGAAACCTGCACGAATGGTAATGGGAAATGTCAGAAATTGTATTTCACAAACAGGCCCTCATTCCGCTCCTAATATGTACTTCGTATATAGTATTCCCTTCTGGTAAGCCGCATAATCAGCGCTAATGGACATGTTGAGGTATTTTCAGGAAGGCCAAAGCTCCACTCAAAGTCAAAGTACACCTATCAGGTGAGCAGATTTTTCTTGTTACCTTTTTCTCTTAGCTCCTTTTCCATCCGGAAAAATTGTGTTAAACATGCGAAAAACAAGTAATTTGCCATTACTCAGATGCAGGGAGCCTTGCCCTTGATTTTCTTCCAATTTTTCACAAACTTGTTGAGGCTGCTTTCATGTTTATATATATTTTTTTTTTGTTGCTGCCTGGGCTTTCCGCCACTTAGATATAATGAGAAAATCTTCAAGGCGGAAACCCCTTTTTTTGGGAAAAGGTAAACAATAGCCCCTGGTCGGCTTAATTGAACATTTTCCTTGCGAAAAATGTTGTGCGCATTTTCCAAATCATTTCATGTTCTTCGGGAATTTTCATGTGCTAATGAAGCTAAAGTGGATTTTCACGGATCCTCTCGAGTAGCCCGAACTCTGACCTTTATTAGCACTGCCGGAATTGTTATATTTGTCACAGAATGCGGACAATTTCATCCGTTAACGAGTGCCAACAAATTGCCAAGTCGTTTTGACATACAACTCGGTACACCGGAACGTGTGGCCATTAAAATCACGAATTCCATTGCCATTCGGAGGGGCAATTAAATATTCCCGGCCTGGACCCCGGCTCGAAGGCCGGATTAGGCCATAAAATTGTTGTATTTAAGGAGCCATAAATCTTGATCTCGCCATGGCTATGCTCTGTCGTCAACGTTCGCAAAACAAAAGCGTAATTTCCGCCAACTTATTAAATATTTCCCATAAAAAAAGGGTTCCGCCGAAAAAGGTATAACAGTGTCGCAAATCCTTTAAGCCCGAGACCCAAAACGAAATTCTTCAAGAGTGCAGCCTTAATGGAGGGGTTTGAGGAAAATATTTTTGGGACAAATTTGAGATGCTCTTTAAAATTGAAAATTAGTAATAGTTAAATTTTAGATTAGGTTCGGCTAGTAAAGATTTTGTCTATTGTATGAACTTATCTAAGTTTAAACAATAAGTAAGCAGCCTAAAAAATATTATTGTAAGCTAAAATTAATAGTGAATGTTAAAGAAACATAAATTTTATATAATGCTTGTCAAAAATCAGAATATATTATATTGCTTTAAAAAAAATAAACATATTATTTGTATTAATATCCTTTAAATTACCAATCAAAGCTTTTATTCAATCTATTTTAAATAAATATTGATCATAAAACAAGTTTATTTTTAAGGTTGGATAATTTAATTAAATTTATTTAAATTTGTTGTTTATAATAAACAATGATTAAATGATTTTGTAGTTTTTCAAAGGCTTAAAATATCTTAATTTATTAATTAATAAATATTAATTTCAATTGCAATGCTATCCCCCCTCAATATCTTTATTTTAAAATGCAATAAAATACACCAAACATATGCAAACCCAATAAAACTCCAAATTGAATCCGTCATCGAGTCGAGAGTGCTAACAGTACAAAATAGAATCCAACATATTAAGTTACACATATGCTTGCCTCTTCCTGGATTTGTGTACAAACGAATTTCTCAGAAAATAAGGATCTCGGAGTGAATGTGCGGCATGCATAATAACCCTCAAGCATCGGGGAACAAGCCCTTAACCGCCGGAGCTTGCTAAACCGTTTATAACCGATTTCAGGTAGGGAATCCGGGCAGGACGAACAGGACGTGCAGGCATCCGTCACACACTAAAAAAAACCCAAGGCACACTGGGCACCGGCACAGGCACCGTCATGAGCCATGGGCCAGGGGCCATGGGCCGGGCCAAGTGGTTGGGACTACGTGGCATTATAAAGGCAACAGCCACGGCCACTTGCGCACGTCGCAGTCAGCTGAGCAGGGGGGCAGGGGGGCGGGGAGGCTGGAGGCCGAGGCGGCTGGGCTTATAAAAAATTAAAATGTTTACGCTACATTAAATGCAAAGAAGGCATTGCCGGCGAATTATGATTTTGCGAGTGCCAAGCGAACGCACTCTCATGCTCAGCCGCCTTATGGCACCTCTGGGAGTGAGTGCGAACAACATGGCGTATGAGCAATGCATGAACTACGCGGCGTATGAGCAACGCATAAGGAACTGCCTGGGAACTACACGGCTTATGAGCAACGACGGCAATGAGCCAACTAAGACAATTTACGGAAGCCGTCGCAAAATGCAAATGTTTTTATTTTATGAGCAAGAATTGTATACTTTCATATGATTTCCATCGCAAAAGGCAGTATTCACATGAATCAAGAGCTCAAAATTAAGTCCTTTTAAAAAAAATATATATAACTGGTGAAAATGCCAGAAAGACTTATTACATTTTTTATTACATTTGTAGAGAAAAATCCACAAAACCAATACTGACAGCCCTGAATTAACAACTGGCAAAATGGTATAATTTCTCTACCAAAAAATATAACTGATGGGCAGTTAATTGGCTTTCAAACGAAATCATTCAGGTGTGAGATTAATTTATTTCTCCACAAACAACAAAAGCTAATGTCTTTGTTACGAATAATAATAAATTTACATAACAAAAGGTAGCCAAAGCGCGATTTAAAGGCATTCTGTTTCATAGAAAATGTACCTCATTAGGGTTATTGGCATTATTGTCGTAGTTTAACTGGGTCCTTAAAGATACGGCCATTGGCCGTTTGCAGGTGATGCCAGAGGCCTCTGTTACCTTAAAAAAGTTACAGCCATTAAAGGTCTTCTTCAAGAATCAAATTCTCTGGCTTTATGAATATACCCAAAGTAATTGAGGCACTTAAAAAAATTGAGAGCTTTTTCTAACTAAGAGTATTCTGTAAATGCTATAAATTTCAAAAAATTTCATTTTAAAGACCTCTCTAAAAACAAATTCCTCAAACTACCTGACTATCAAAAGCCAAAATGACTTGCAATAAAAAATAAAAAAACAAAGACTCTGCGCAATCACCACCCGGCAAAAAAAATGCAAATGATTTTATTAGAGGCGAACAACTTTATATTTTAGCAGCACTTCCATGACAAAGGGATGCCGGCTCTCCGACATTCTCACTCGTATTGAGATCTGAAAGCGACCTGCTGGGTGGAAGCCGGGCACGGGAACCATTCCCTCATATTTCAGATAGTAAACCTTCGGTTTAATGGGACACTTGAAGAAGCTGCCATTGACCACCATCTTCTTGTAGGCGGAATCAAACACCTTGCTCATCAACGGATTATTCAGAAATTCGCAGCCATTTATATTTTCCGCCTTGTACATAACTTTATGGGTTTTCTGCACTTTCATGATTATGTCAATGGTAAAAGCAGGCGCCTGTTTAACCACACGAAAAGTGTAGAGGAAGGCGGAGTTTGGAACCTTTTTGAAATATTCCACAAAGTTGTGGTCGCAGTTTGTTTGCAGTGATTCCACAGTGATTTCGGTGTTGCCCTTGTGGAAGACATGTGGCTGGGTAGAAAAGGGAACAAGTTTATAAAGAATTTTCCGTGGGAAACTGATTACCTCATATGCTGCTTCTAGAAGGAGTAAGCAGGAGAGCCTCAGGAAAACAAGACATCCAACTAGCAGAGCCATGAAACAAGAACTGACCATTGGCTTTTAATTTTTCATCAACTGATGAGCGATTAATTGGCTTTCAAACGAAATCATTCAGGTGTGAGATTAATTTATTTATCCACAAATAACAAAAGCCTATGTCTATGTTACAAATAATAATAAATTTACATAAAAAAGGTAGCCGAAGCGCGATTTCAAGGCATTCTGTTTCATAGAAAATGTGCCTCATTAGGGTTATTGGCGTTATTGTCGTAGTTTAACTGGGTCCTTAAAGATACGGCCATTGGCCAACAGCTGTTTGCAGGTGATGATACCTTAAAAAAGTTACAGCCATTAAAGGCCATCATCAAAAACCAATTTCTCTGGATTTTAAGCAGTTTTATGTATATATCGAAAGTCATTGAGGCATCTAAAAAAATATAGAGCATTTTCTAACTAAGAGAATTCTGGAAATGCTATAAATTTCCAAGAATTTAATTTTAAAGACCTCTCTGGAAACTTATTCTTCAAACTACCTGACTATCTAAAACCAAAAGACTTGCAATAAAAAAAAAAAACAAAGACACTTTGCACATTCACCACCCAAGCAAAAAAATGCAAATGCTTTTATTAGAGGCGAACAACTTTATATTTCCACAGCATTTCCATGACGAAGGGATGCCGGCTCTCCGACATTCTCACGCGCATTGAGATCTGAAAGCGACCTGCTGGATGGAAGCCGGGCACGGGAACCATTCCCTCATATTTCAGATAGTAAACCTTCGGTTTAATGGGGCACCTAAAGAAGCTGCCATTGACCACCAGCTGCTTGTAGGTGGCATCAAACACCTTGCTCATCAGCGGATTATTCAGAAATTCGCAGCCATTTATATTTTCCGCCTTGTACATAACTTTATGGGTTTTCTGCACT
>VNJN01003427.1:0-65213 GCA_008042485.1 Drosophila mayri | reverse complement strand
TCATCGCCCTAAATAGGCAGGACTGTAGTCTGGCAGTCAAGGCCATTACGGGACACTGGTTAATAGGAGCACACGCGGCTAGACTAGCGGTGCCACATTATGACTACTGCAGGAGCTGTGGGGACGTGGAAGAAGAAGAGACAGTCGCACACCTTCTGTGTCAATGCCCTGCGCTGGGGCGCAGTCGACTCAAATTCCTGGGCGCAGCAACACTCATGGACTTAACAGACCTCGCGGAGGTCGCTCCACACAGACTCGTTGCTTTCATCCGGAAATCTGGATGGGACCGCGAGCCGCCGCAGGAAGGATAGGACACCCTTGGGCACACGAGTAAATAGGAAGGGAGGGGTCCTCCAGTAGGATCCTTGCCTATGCGGTATCACAAGGAGCCCAAGCGGCTCAAGTGGATGGGGATGTCAGTCATCGGCACCACATCGCCGCCTCAACCTAACCTAACCTAACTGCATTTCAATTGTGCAATGCTAACGGTACTTTTGGCCATAGGGACGCGATATTTTATTTACCGCCGTGTGGGAGACGCGTCGAAAGTTCATGGGAGGTCTTCCCCCAAATTCGATTGCAATTTTCCAGTCACCAGTTTTTGGCGACACATACATATGTGTGTGTGGTTAGCATTTTTTAGAGAGAGGGAATAAGCTAAGGAAAACTTGAGATATTATTATATATTTTCTTAATTATGTCAGGTTCTTGTTTAGAAAATTATCCGTCATGTTTTCTGGTATTAAGCTTCTAAATATTGTAACAATTTTGTTACTCTTTCTGGTCACCAATTTATTATTATAAAATCCATCATCAAATATATCATAATTTTTATATTTATTCCTGGTATCATACTTTTGGCTGTTGAAAACTTTTTATTGCAAAAAAATCGAAAACTAGACAACGAATTAAATAATTCTTAAATTTTTTCAAAAACTGTTAATTAAATTCCCTAAAAATTGTTTCTTAATTACACATTTATTAAAGTTTAAATTCCACCTTCTTTTATAAACATTTTAAATGCAATTTAACCACTCGATGACCACATTTCATGACATATGCTTTCAGTTTAAATGCCAACGGAATGTCGCAATTTACTATCCACTTTGCTTATATAGTAATTCTTATTTTAGCTTTTATTTGAATGCCTAATTAGCGGGTTAAAAAGAGGATATGTACATAGACTGGCCAGAAATAAAATTCGTGGTTATTGTTCTATTTGATGATTGGTCATAAATTCCTCTTCTGTTTTTTTTTTTTTTTTGTATTGTATTTTTTCGGGAACCCGTACTCGTTCTCTATGGCCTCTGCAAAGATAGATGAACAAAGACTGCGAAAACAAAACATTTGTACGCATTTAGCTTATTTGCTTATTTACTTGAACTCGAAATAAAATTGTTTGCTGGGTGTGTCCGCTAAATGGCCACTGTCCGTCCGTTCATTCATTGTGATGGGCGTGTGTACGCGGTGTGTGCCTTGCTGATTGATTCGCTGGCTGAGGTCACTGCGACGTGATTAATTGCCAATTGCCGGTTGGCGCAGGGGAGGTGTCACTGTGCCTAATTGAAGACAATGCACAAAAGTACATGCTGGGAAGTGTGTTCTCCGTTTCGTCTGGTCAATATTTGCCTGCAGCTTACAGCATGCAGCTATCGGCTCTACCTCCCCCTGTGCCTGGAGACCTACCTCAATGCATTTCATCTCGACTGGAGACTGTGCAGGCTGGCGACTGGCGCGGAATGAGTAAATAAATAAATAAAATGAAATAAGCACAAGTGAGCTCACCTCACCGCTCGCCAGAAGCTGTCAGCTGGAGCAAAAATGGACACTTGGACACGCGATTAGCGGGCGATGAGCAAGAGACCCAGGAAAGTCAGGGAAACCAGGGAGAGCATGGAACTAACCCATGCAGTCCCGGAGAATCCCTTGCTGAGCTGACGTGTGTCGGTTCGGGACAACGTCTTCGTCTTCGTCATGCCGATCAGCACAGATCACAGGCGCCCTCAGACGCCGCCCAACTTAAGTCTGCTCTCTGGACTCTATCCAAAGAGTTTCATCCTCTAGACTTTAAGTTTGACATCTAATTTAATATATAAATTAGATTTTAAAATAGATTTTTCCCTTTCTTTTCAGGTTTATTAAAAGCGGTTTTAGCAGGAATTATGAAGGGTGAGTTTATAAAAAAATTGTTTCTTTCCATAAAATATGTTTTATAATAACTTTTGAAAAATCTAAACAAGATCTGTAAGCCTTTTAAAGAATATCCTAAGAAAGGGTACCCAAATAGGCCACCTCCTTGGCCTTTTTACTTTCGAAGTTAGCCAGCTAAGGGCAGGGCTTTGGAGTTGGCAGCCTCTGGGGCCTGTGTCTCTGGGAATGACTCCAACTCTGGCGGCTTTCAAGCCTCATTTGCCTATCAAAATGATATAATACGCACTCATGACGTCGATTGCCGCGTGTGTTGTACGTGTTTCCTGTTGCACCTTTGTCGATTTTGTTGCTGTTTTTTTGCTTTATTTTTAACTTTTCTTTATTTTTTGTGCAAAACTGCAGGGGATATTGGGCGTGGTTCGAGTCAAATGGAGTGCACTTTACAACTGGTGACAAAAAGCTGACCGAGGAGTGTTTTTCTTTTCAGAGTTTGGGCCGCAAGTGCGTTTTTTTTTTCTTTTGTAAGCTGCACCCAACTTAACGACTTTCCCAATTGCCAGACCAGACGCTTTAATAATAAAATTTTTACTTTATTATTAGGCAGAAAAAGAAGTAGAGTCGGGAAGTTTTTTATATGCCGCTTAAGTGGCTTTTTATTAAGCATTGCGGCATTTAATTGATTTGTAATAGATTCGACTCTCATGCCAAAGGTGTGCCTATATTTGTGAGTGTGCCATGTTAACGGAAATCGAAGGCTCCATGTCATGCATAATTCATTACAGAAAAAACACAAACTGCAGTCGGTAAAAAATAAAGTAAAATGTATATAGAAAAAGTCACAAAGACACGCCCTTAGCAGCTGCCTGGATTTTCTATAAATTTCCTGCTTATGTCAATAATTTATTTATTATTTTGTGTTGTATTTTAATTATGCCTCAAATTGCCTTTAATTGATTTCGTTGAATTTGTAAGTAATTGTCGGTCAGTGCAAAAATGATTCACATGCTTGAGATTTATTCTCTGAAAACAAAAATGTAATTCAATTTTGTGTGGCATTTATGTCTTATCGGTGGCATCGGCTAAATACCTGGTATTTTTCACGATATTCCACGTTATAATAACAGGAAATGACGAGGATCTGAGCTGGCTTTTTGATTCACGACGACCTTCGTTTAGGAATGGAGGTTGAGGCACTCGGATTACTCTCAGAAGGAACGTGGTTTTAATTAATTCATTTTTTTAGTGGGTTTATTTATCTCTCTATACATTTTTTAAGTTTTAATGACTTAAATATAATTAATTAATACTAAAGTATAGTTTTAGTAGTAAAATACTCCTAGATACGTTGAATGGCAATCGGAAATGGCCACAGAAATTATTTATGGTATAGTCCCACAGCCCGTCGCACTTCCTTTCATTATTTCCCCCCAGCAGAACCCTTGCTCTGATCAATTAATAACAATAACTGCTTGTATTAACTAGCCTCGATGAGTGTGTGACACTGTGTGTGTGCCTAGCCCAAGTCCAATAGTTCCCACAATATGTGGCGACACTGCCAAAGCCGATGCCAAAGCCAAAGCTGATTAAGTAAACTTACCATTTCCTGCCGCAAAGGCGGCGATGCGCTCCCTAACCGAGCGTCTGGGCTCGTCATGAGCTGCAATGGTGCTGCTGGTGTCGCTGTTGCTGTTGCAGCTGTTTGGCAGCAACACATGTGTTGCCGTTGAGTCATGGCTAGGACTTCGCTTCACCATTGTCGTTTTGATCACAGTCTTAAGGCGGCTGGGCGTGATGGGACGCGCTGCAATGCGGGGCTTAGTTGCAACCTCAGTGGTTGCTGTGGCTGTTGGTGCTGCTGTCAATGTTGCTTTATCGCTGCACAACACTTCTGTGGCAGCACCCACAAACTCTTCTGTTGTTGCTGCTGCTGCTGCTGCTGATGCCGATGTTGCTGGCAGCCCACACTCGCCAGTTGCCGTTGCTGTTTCGGTCTCGGTTGCTGTCGTAATTGTCATTTTATTCTGCGACGACTTGGGTGAATCAATTTTCGAGTTGGAGCTATTGCTATTCGTTTGGGGCTCGGCGGCGACGGTGTCGGGTAATTTACAATAATTACAGCACTCTTGCTGGTTGTCTAGTGTATTTTCCTTATTGCTATGTTGCTCTTGCTGTTGCTGTTGGTGTTGCTGCTGTTGCAAGCTAAGTCTTTGGGTTGGTTGTCGTTGCTGCTGCTGCTGCTGTTCATTGCCACTTGGCGGGCTCTTTGTGACAGCGCAATTTTTAGTTGCTGCTGCTGCTGCTGCTGCTGCTGCTGCTGCTGGTTGTTGAATGTTGCTATTGCTGCTGCCTTTGTTGTCCTGCCGCCATTGTTCGTTCAGATTTCGTTGATTCATTAATATCAGCGCCACATTTCCGTCGTCTTCGGCGATATCATTGGCCTCATCATCCACATCTCTAGTTGTATCGGTATCTGACGCTGTTGCTTTATCTTGGCTAAGATCGTGGCTAAAATCACTGCTGCAATCTCGACGCCGCCGTGGCACATCATCAATATAAGTGAATTCGCTATCATCGACGAATATATTTCTGGCATGCAGCGTATTAACCTTCTTTGGCTGCTTCAGGTTGTAACGCCTTCGCTGTGGGCAGCAGCAGAACTTCACCAGCGATCTGTGCAGAGCTGGCGGCGATGTTGGCGACAATGTCGGCCTATATGGCGTCGCCGGCGTGGCAATGTCAGCCCATTTCTCGATCAATGCCAGCTCGCGAGCATTGGACATTGTCGTATAGCCATGCAGGGTGATTCTGAAAATATATAGAATGCAGGAATATATAAGTTACATGGAAAATTAAGCTATATTTACAATTTTATATACTCAAAATTAGTCTAGAAAAGTTTGACTAATTTATAAAATTAGAAGAAAGCTTAGAAAAGTTGAAAAATCATTAGATTTTATTATTAAAATGTATGAATATCACATGAAGTACCTTAAAAATTTATAAAATTATTATTTCGTAATACATTCTTTTATATTTCTTGTGTAGTTAAATTTAAATATTTATTTAAACCCATAACTACACTTAATGCCTTTTATACAGTTTAAGGACAAAGTAAATTTCCACAATGTTGCACTGTAATTTTCGCAAAAAGATTTATTTTAATTCCGCGATGCACCTGCTCTTTATTCCGTTTTAAACAATAAGCTTTGTGGGGATTCTGCAGGTGAATATCGAAAAGGAAACCATAAATTAATTACACTCGCAAAACCGAAATCAATTAACCACATTTCTCAACGCGTCTCAGCTTTTCACCGAAAACGTTTCCTCATTCCTGTGCCTCGGCGGTATGGAATGGAATGAATGGCTAAGACTGGACTGGACTGGAGCTCCTCCGTTGAAAGCCAATTCGCTGCGCACATCACAATCACAGCCGACTTGGCCAGCGACGCCATCTGTGCGTCATAGCCACATCCAAGTCCGGCCAAAGCCGGAGCCACAACGTGTTTTAATTGCCAGCCGCTTTTTGCGCAACACTTTCCACGGGCACCGGGCACCGCCACACCACTTCTAAGTGACCGCCAAAATGTTGAGCTGCTGTTTGCAGCTTTTCTGTTTTTTTTTTTTCTTTACTTTTTTTCTCTCTTGTGTAGCCTTTTCCCCTGGTTTTCTGTTTGCTGTTTGCCGGCAGAAAGCCGGCTGTCGATGCATGATTAACTGCCCGTGCGGAGCTGCAAACTGCATTTAATTGCATTCGCTGCATTCGCTGCATTCGCTGATATTTTGGCCGCAGGGCACTTGACAGCAGGTAGCCGAAATCTCGGAGATCTCTCACAGATTCGGGATTCCAGATTCCAGATCCCCGAGTAGCACTCAAATGCCGTTGTTAGCCGCCCGCCCACCATAGCTCTCAAGCTAAAGTCACCGGCTGATTAATTTGTTGTGCCGGAAAAGTGCATTGCAAGAAATTTAGAATGGGTTTTTAAATATTTTCTATTTCTTCAGGGTTCTAAATGAAAAATTTGGATAATATAAAGGTCATAAAGCGTTTATTCTAGAATTAAAATCATATTTTTATATCATAATTAAAAGATCAGAATACCGCCAGATAAAGGGATCAAAAACATTTAAAGAGTAGCATAAAATACCAAAATTTTCTTGCTGTGTCGAGAGCGGAAAATGAATTTGCATATGGGCTGGTTGCGAACTCGACTAACTGCTACCTTATTGGCCAGCGGTGTTGACCTTTTGCCATGGCCCCCACTAAAAGCTTTTCGCCGTGAAAGTTTCTGCCTTGGAAATTCCTTTCACCACACTTTTTTATTTTCCTTGCCACGGAAAAGCATCTCGGCCTGCCGCCTCTCCGGACACTTTGAGTGGGGTGGGCGTGGCTGCTGTCAAACGTTTGACAAATTAATTTCAATTGTTTAATGCGCAAGCACACACTTACACACGGGGCTTATCTGCCACTTTATCTATTGGTGTTGCGGCAGAGTGAAAATAAATTAACAATAAATAATTTTAATTATTTCATGAAGATGTCAAATTACACACGCCCACGCAAAAGGCCAGGCCAGGCTCAGACCAAACACTGTGGGGATTTATCTATTATTTTTTCCTCCCCTCCACCCATCCACTCGACTCAAAGAGCCTGAGCCCGCCGGGTCGCGTTCGGCGATCTTTGCCACTTACGGACGGCTGTGGCAGCAAGCAGCTTGTGGCACAGCTGCGCGCTCTCCGTATTTATGATTATTTTCCATTTTATTTTATTTATTAAATTTGTTTGTTTGCCAAAGCTGCCCGGCCAGCCGCCGGCACTTTTCGGGCAGCTCTAATAGGATTTGTTTGGGGGATAGGAGCTGTCCGAGTCGCTGACGTCGGACGTCACACAATTAAGCCCCCAAAAGCGTACCAGGCCCCTAGTTAAATTTCTCTCACTGGATCTGGCTAGCTAGCCCTATCACATTTCATCTGTGAAAATTACATGAGAAGATGCCAGCAGGTGGGCTACCAAACGATTTGTCAAATGGGTTTTTTGGGCCATAAAAACAGTGTGGGATGTATTCCATTGTGAGAGGATTAAGTGGTATGAAGATCAGGTGAAAATATAGGTTATTTTTAAATTAAATAAATATATATATAATATATATGTTTTGTAGTTTATAACTAAGAAGTTATATTCACATTTTTAACCTTTTCTGTATAAGTATAGACTTGGTTTGTATCCAAAAGTCTAGCATGTACTGTTTATCTTGTCTAGAAGATATAAAACTAGGGAAATACCTTTATAACCATAGGATTAGTTGAGATAGCCCCATGATCTCTGCATTTTTTTGGGTGTGCCCCTTCTTATCTGCACCCTGATATACCCCTTCTTCTGTCATAATCTCAGCCTATAAAAAAAAACGATCGTAAAACGACGAAAGACATCGGAAAACATAAATTAAAAAATATGCAACAGCAGCAGCCCCTTTGCTTGTATTTTCCCATCTGCGTAATAAATCCGAATGCGGTATGGGATATATGCTTTATTTGTGTTATTGTGATTTATGGGCATGCTCATGCCGTGCTCTTTGGCGAACGAAATTAATATTGAAAAGCTACTAAATCCAGACTTACGCATAAATTAAATGTTAAGTAGGAAGGCTGGGCCCCGGCCACAGCCTCAACCCCGGACTATTTTTGTGCAACAAAGGAAAACAAGCCAACGAAAATCGAAAACAAAACAGTGAACAGCGAACAGCTTCTCAGCTTCTGGGGGCGATTTTCTCGCATGTTAAACCCGTGATTTATGGCATCGAGTGAGCCAGTGAATAAACACAACATTTTTGCACATTTGCAATGCATTTCGATGCATTTGACATCGTAAATAACTTGCCTCCAATATATATATATATAGAAACATATATAAATAAATCCATATGCGCATGCGTGGCACGTATACCCAAGCCGGTTCGATGGGGCATTTTATTTATGAAGTCTAGACTCCCGATTTGGCGTACTTATAATTAGCATTAGCATATAGTCTCATATCGAGCTATATATAGTGGCTAAGTAACGGTGTAGCCAGAGTTCTATGAACTATCAGATATATATGTATATATCCCAGGGGTAGAGCCCGCCGGCAACTGTCGTCTTAGCTAATTGAGGCTGACCGCGGCTTAATGTCAGCCAGTCCGTCACTTTAGCAATCGGGCAATCGATCAATCAGCCGACCGATCACTCGACCAATCAATAAGTCAATCATATGCACGGCCAATCGGCAGGCTGCATACAAATTGCTGCAATTGTCTATGCAATGGCTTTTCATAAGTGCATTACCATCGTTGACTGGCCTGGCTTGGAGTGGGAAAGTTTCGCTTTTCGTCGCCGGGATTGCCGGGAAATAACATATTCGATGGATTTAAATACGCATTTGTTTTGATGCATCGATCTTATGAGGAAAGTTTTCGGGGGCCCTGGGCCAAGCAATCAAGGCGACATTAGTGCTCTGCCGATGGCTTTTCCAGTTGAAGATAGAGAGGTGCAGTGAGGAAAATTTTGCAAAGAATCGGTATCATTTGCATGCCTTTCTTTATTCCCATAAATTAAGGTATTTCATTGATTTTATTAGTTCTTATTATTACTATTTATATATTAATTTCCTTATTATTTTAATAAAGGGATAAGTGAACCCGTGGCTAAATTTTCACTGTGCATTGGAAGCTGTAACTAAGGCTTTTGCCAACCGGTCAGCCCGATTGCCTCGTACGTTGTCTATTAATGTTGCCCATTAACCTTTTAACCCTCGATTGCCAGTCTTTTTTTTTTTTTGGCTGCAATGCGTGGTAATGACTCTCTTTCTCCGCTTTGTCTCTTGAGCTCGCTCTTTTCACGCAAAAATGCGCAGAAGCCAAACGTTTTTTTCGGCATATTTTTTTTTACCAATTTCCCAGTTGGCCATTTATTATTGGCAGTGGAGTCGAATTTGTTGCCAATTTGTTGCGCCGCAAAAGTTTGTCGTTCGCCGTCGTTTTTCGGGTAGCAGTCTTCCAATTAATTTCCGCATTTCCCAGAGACAAACTTGGCAATTAATTTTGCCGTTTGCATTTCTTCAACCTTGTTGGCCTGACCTTTTGGCTCAAGTGATTCACGCCAACGCCACACACGTCACAGCTTTTTGGTCTCAGTTTCGCAGCATCCTAACGATGGTCCTTTTTTTTTGGCTTCGGCCTGACTGAATTTTTTTTTGTATATGGTTTCCTTTTTTTTCGTGGCTCTCTAAGTCGGCAATTAATCAAAGCGCCTTTGGCCACGACGGACAAATACAAATCCTTTTGTATGCACTCGCATTCGGTCGTATATGGCTAACGACTGACAACGCAAATGGCTTAAATGACAGCGGGCCGTGGTCGCGTCATGAGTCAGCCGATGGGCAACGGTAACGTAACGTTAACGTGGCCAATGCGTTCGCATCTTGGCCGTTTTTGGGCGGCTTCTCCCTCACCGGATCGGATCCTCTGGATGATCCCACAACAACCACAACAACACCCCACTTGGCCAAGTCGACTCGCCTGACTGACAGACTTCGCTGACAGGCAATGCCAAAGGCCAGAATCCAAACAGGACGGGGACAGGACAGGCCGCAGTGAAGGCTTTTTATTGAAATTAACTTTGTTGCCCATTTGTATATCCCGCTGAGCGCATAATAAGTTTGTCAAAAATTAAACAAATAAGATGGGAAAATGTTACGGAAGAGAGTTTACTATTTTTCTTAAAATAGTTCTGGGCTTTAAATAAATAAAAAATCACTTATTTATACTGAATACCAATTTACATAAGCTTTAACATTGACTTATAAATCAAACAATTAACCCCTCCATTATTTTTTATGTGTTGTAATTTAAAAATCTAAATATTAAACGGCAGTTTACACGTTTTGCAATTTGCCCGGCAGCATTTTGATTTCTCAAATTCAGTTCCAGTTTTGTATTTCAGGGACAAGGACAAGGACGCCTTGTGCAAATACACTCGACTTGGCAAAATGTTTGCTCTAGCAATAATTGGCGGCATTATTGACGCTTTCCGATAGCCACTCAATGCCCGGCGATTACCGGCGTAGTTTATGGATCGCCTTGCCTCGCCTCACCTGTTTTCGATTGAACTTCAAATGGGAAAAAATTCACAAAAAATTCAATTGTTGGCCCCCATGATGCGTGGTCGGGGTCTTTTTTGGCAAAGGCCAAGTTAATGAAAATATCATTACAGTTTAGCCCAGAGCGTAACAATAAACAGACTGGCGAGCAAAAAGCAGGGGCTTGGCTCAATGCGGCTCGTTTCTGTTCGTTTCGCTTGGTTTATTGACACATGAAATATGATCGCTTCTTGTTAGGGAGTGTGTGTAGTATCTCTGAGATTTTTTCTTTATTTTTCTGGATTTTTTGTTTCATTTTTTCTTACTCTGAGGTGCGTGCTAAGCGGGCATTATTCAAGCAACGCTCAGCGAGTCAAGAAAGCTTTGCGCGTGCGCGTCAAAAGTGTCCAAGTCCCCGGAGCTGGATACCCTTCTCTCCGCTCCTCAACTGGTGTCAAGATTAAGCGCAAAAGTGCGCAATCTTTGGGCAGAGTGAAAAAATATATACAAGAATATATTTAAAGCAAAAATTAGGCCAAAAAATACTATTTATTATGCAGCAATAATTAACTTTTTATTTTTTAACAAGAATCCTATACATAAATTTCTTAATCTTGTTGATATTTTCTTCCTTAACTCTTCGATTTATTTTCTAAAAACAATTATTATGAAAATTTCTCTCTGTGAACAGCTGGAACACTGAGGCAGCCAACTGCTGTCAATTTGACAAATGCTGCTGGCTGCACGATTGTGACAGTTTTAGTGAATTCGTAATTAAGCATTCGCGCACATGCATAAATAGCATAAATATATTAAGCAAATACAAAGCCAAAGGCACTGCCCACCGACTGTAATCCTCACAGCTGCCAGCCAGGATGACAAATTGCCCGAATGTTTTTTGGGCCGTTTGAGCCGTTGGTATGTGTCGCTATCGCTATCACGTTTATTTTTCTGCATTTGGTAATTAAAATAATGCACAGCAAAAGGTGTCAAGGACTTTCGACGTCAAGTGAATTTTAAAAAGATTTGAGCTTTGCGCTCGAACAGCATGTGGTGGCACGTTTTTTTGAGTTTGGGCATGCGGGCTGCCACGGTGCGTATACGCAATGTGGCTGGTGAAAAGGTGATTTAAATGCTTCGAAAATAAGGTGCTGATTGTAGATATACGGTGGTATTGACTTTTAAATAATTATTTTAAAAAATTCAATTTGATTAGAATTAGGTTTAGTTTTATAATTAATAACGATTTGAATATCTTTTTATGTAAAAAACCACATTTAATGATTGTTTGGTTTATTATCCTGACTTATATTATATTTGTTTCACTGGATTTTTAATAAGGTCTTTAGTATGAGATTTAATAAAGTAAATTGTTAAAAATAATAATTTGTTTTCTTAAATAATTTTGAGTTTGGGCATGCGGGCTGCAACGGTGCGTATGCGCAATGTGGCTGGTGAAAAGGTGATTTAAATGCTTCGAAAATAAGGTGCTGTTTAACTATTTTTACTCGTTTATTTGTCTATTTCCTATCTTTATAATTATAAAGCATCACATTTAACCCACTTGAAGTTACCAAAAAACCTTGAATTTAATTGTTTTACTCATTACCCAAGTGTCAGCAATTTTCGACAACGTATTCTATTATCCAGTTGACATAATTATTTTTTCAAGCCTTGTCTCCGCCATGATCTGGTTAGCATAACCGTAATGAACCAAGCCACGCCTCACAATAAATGTCAACGCTTTGGCACGTTCAGCTGGATTCCTATTTCGTATACTCCGTACTCCACTTGCCTTACTATATAGTATTTGAATATATATACTCACAACCGGGCACGTATCTAAGCACGCGATCTGCACCGCAAAAGGCGAAAACTGTTCAAAAGTATTTGCATAATTTACCTGCAAAGAAAACAACAGACACATAAATTATAAATATTTTGTTTTACTCATTTTTTCTGTTCGCTGGCGAAAAAGTAAACGTTTTCTTAAAAACAAATCGTATGGTAATAATATTTAAAAGCGCAGAGCCACACCTTTTGCAATAAATTGTGTACATTTTGCCGTCGCACACATAATAATTAAATGCACTAAAAAATGAATTAAGCGCGCTGCGATGAACTGCCACGGGATGCGGAATCGAAACCGAAATCGAAAGACGTCTGCACTGCCGGCAACTTCATTGATAAATAAACGGGGAAAAATGTTTTCCCCGAAAAAACCAACTAAAAACCCACCCGAAAAGTTTAAAAAAAATCTCTGAAAAATATGTACGCCCTATGGCGGGGCAGCTTGGCTGCACGATGCTTCCTGCACAATATGCAACAATTTGTTGCACGTCCGGATGTTTACAACAAAATAAACAACATATCGCGGCACAGCATTCAATTCCCATCAATATCAAAAAAATCAAAATCAAAAAAATTGTAATTCCAATTTGAATTTGACTCCAGAGAGATTCCCCAAGCCAAAGCCTACATATGAATATATAACTTGTTACAGATTTGTTTACCCGCTGCTCTGGCTGGCTGCGCTTTGAACACTGATCAAAGTCCCCTGGTGAATTTATTATATAATCATTGGCAGGCCCGGCCATAATTGGCCGCAATCAATCAGCCAGTGATTGGTGATCGGATCGATTGAAATCGATGAAGCGCTAATCTGCCTGTTGACCCATATCCATTGCGTTCAAAAAAAGAAGTACAAAGATGCAACGCGTGGGGGAGACCACTGGCAAAAGAGATTGACTCTGTTTGATATCCAAAAAAGTTAAACATTTGATAAACTTAAGCATTTTGAGAACATTATTTCCTATGTTTTGAAATTTTAAAATTATAGGTCAAACAGTTATGAATGTAAGTAAAACTTTCTGATAGAAATGATCATTATATAATTTTTGCGAAAGTTTCTTAGTTATTTTAGATTTCTTTTGGTAAAAATATTCCCTATTAAGATCGATGTATTTTCTCCCGGTGCATCACAAAGTACAGGTGAATGCACCCGAGTTAAGTATTTTGTTTACTAATGATCGCCACGATGAAGTACCGCAAGCTGCATTTTCCGGGGCATTCGAGATCTGTTTGAAGAGCCGTAATTGTTCTCTAAATTATTTGGGCGAACGACTCCTTGGTCGTGGAGGGCTTGTCGCCACCGATGTCTGTCTGTCTGTCTGTCTATATGTTTGCGGCTTTTTATGTCTGTCTGCGGCTTTCGGGTCGTCATAATGAGGTGCCAAACATAAATATGAATAGGGGATTCTTCTACCACATGGGCGAGACATTTTCTTAATGCCCCCATCTACCTAAGTCTGACAACGACAAATGTTGGGTTCTATAATGAGATTTTGGAAATCTCAATCTCCCAAGGTGTTTCCAATGCACTCAAAGGAAAATAGAGGCAGGGAATATGGGAAGAAAATAATAAATAGTTGAATAAATACTTAAATACTTCTTGAATTTCCCTTATTATTTGTAATCGAACAGAAAATGTACATATTTAAACATTCAACCCAGCACTTCTTGATCCAAAATCTAGCATAAATCAAAGTGTAATTCTGCTAATAATTAATCACTTTTCTCTGGGTGTGTTGCAAGTCTAAATCTCTATTTTCTCTGTTAATTTCCTGGCCATGTAAACTCGAGTGCCCCTAATGAGCCGCCTAGGTAATGCAATGTGGTTAACCCCCTGAAACCATAACTCATTCTTGTCTCTTCTGGCTGCTAGAAAAAAAACAAACACAGCTGCTGCTTGAACCAATGGAGCAGACAATTGTTTAGACATTGCTGGTGCCCCCAAATAAGAACTGAAAACCGAAACTGAAACAATTTACAAAAAAAATAATAATAATAGTGGGATAGGAAAACCATTTGGCATGGCTGCAAATTGGGGACGCCTCAATTTGTTTATAAATGCTTTTCTGATCGAATTTTGTCTTCTATTTCTATTTTTTGGGCAAAAGCCTAGACTGCTGATAGAATTGTAACAACTGTCGCGGCATAAATAAAGCTATTATGATTTATGCCGGCCAGACGTTTTGCGATTACGAAACTCGTTAGAATGCTGCAGCCACGGGCCAATGGCTGGGATCTGGATCCTCTGTAGATTTGCATGTCTAGCGCCAATAATTCTAAGGCGTGCGCTGCGATGAGATGATACTCCGTCCACCAAGTGGGACTCCTCTTCCAGCATCTACCAGCACCTCTCTCCATTTCCGATTTCGACATTTGATATGGCGTGAGGCTATATTGGCAATCTTCTGTGGGCCCACATCATCCATCGGCTGGTTGATTGTGAATGTGCGTGGAATTGTAAATATCTGCGATTGCAATTGCAATTAAAAGAAAGCAAGAGACGAGGCTGAAGCTGGGATGGGAATGGGGATGGGGATGAGTAGGACTCCGACGAGGACTGTTCCCCCTGCCACCTGTAAATGCAATCTGTGAGCATGGCTTTTGTGCATGTAAGCGGCGGCGCTTTTTATAAGAATCGCTTATCAAGCGTGGTTGCAACTGCAAGTGGTTGTTGCTGTTGTCATTGCAGATGCAACATTCGATTGCAAAAGGCAACACGCAAAAAAATGAAATCACACAGATATAAATTAATGAACGAATTAGGGAATACACTTCTTTTTTAACAAAAAAGAGGAAAGATTGGGATTTAAATAAAAGGAAATTATGCAGTTTTGCAATAGAGTCGAAAAATAAATCTAAGAAGATTCTAAAGCAAGATCCCATATACGAAAATTCCTTCCTTTTCTTATAAAGAATACAATTTTACCAATCTTCCCGAAAAAACTAAAAAAAAACCCTTTCATAAGGCATAGTCTATATAGAAAACCAACGCCCTGCAAGTGAAAATTACTGTGAGTCATGGAACTCAGCCGCAGAACTGCCCACAGACAAAGGCCTCATTAGGCGGGGTCTTTGGGATCTCTTTTTCTGGATCTCTTGGTTGTTGGAAACCGGGGGACTGGAAACTGGGAAGTGGGAACTAGGGACCTGGAGACTCTATATACTCCGGACTCGTTTCAATTTCAGTTTCAGCGTTGGCGTTGAAAGCTCGTCGCGTCGCGTTGCGAGCACTCCTCTTTAACTACATAGTTACAGTCATTGCAGGATCCGCACGATCATCATTATGGTCATCATCATGTTGCGCCCATAAAGCGAATTATGCCATTTGCGTAAATTATTGTCAAGTGGCCCCGGCACACTAAATCATAGAGAGATCCCAATGCCAGGCTCCTGATGGGGGCACGGATAGTGGAGCTGTAGCTGTAGCTGGAGCTGTTTTTCACGCCAATCAAATGGTTATGGCTTATGGAACCTCAAAAGCATAAAACAAACTTCTTACTCCTTCGCTTGGCGGAGAAGTGAAATCAAGAGTTCAGGGGACTGGAGGTTGACCCACAAAATGTATGGAGCGATATCTGAAATTCATATTTATTTTTGCCATGGCCTATTAAAATATACAACTTTATAACTTGTTCCACTTTGTGTTTCGTGCTTCGGGACTCTGGAAACTTTCTTATTAAGAATTATATATGCAGGCGTAATGAAAAGCCATAAAAAATGATACTTATAAGAGGAGCTGGAGCGGCATCCAGGCTCCCTATTGCATTCTTTTTCTTTCTTTTTTTTTGCCCAAGAATTTGACCCAGAAATGGAAGTTGCAGTTGCTGTAACGCGGAAGTGCTTTTTTTTACAACTCCTTACTGCTGCTCCTCGGATGGTGCTTCGATGCTGATGCTGCCTTTCAGCGGGTATAAATAAATTTAATGACTCAATTTGTAATGAGAAATGTGTTGCTGCTGCTGCTGCTGGTCGCTGGAAAGATCACTGATCAGCTCCACTTGCAGAATTTGTCCATAATTCCACTTAAATTGAAGCTCCCGCCGGCTGCTGTGTTGGTTTTAATCAAAGGACCATTCAGAGAAGTCCATTTGCCTCCACTTAAATTTAAATAAATTACATAATTTGCAAAACGAAAGAGTTCTTTGTTCTTAATGAAAAATGCCCCAAAAAATATGCAAATTCATTTCGATTCCTTAACGTTGACATCATCCTGCAAAAAAAAACCGGGTTACAGAAATTTTCGGATCATATTTTATGCCTTTGTTTGAGTTTTTATTTGAACAATTCAAAATTCTTTAAAAGGTATTTCGTTTACTCATAGCCACAGGCTAAGAAATATACGAAAATTTATGACAAGAATGTCAATAGGCCGTAGCACATAAACGCTGTTAATTAACATTTATTGTTTGCTGATACTACAAAGAAAAAGGCAAACAATATAAGCAAAAAAATATTGAGCAACAGGGAAAGAAATAGCTAGGAAAAAAAGGCGGTCTTTCTGGCCATAAAAAGGCATTCAATTTGCTGGCCATAAAACTTTATTAAGGTTTTGTATATATATTTTTGTCCATAGCTTTGTTTGCTATTTGAAATTGGAACTTGAGCAAGCGATTTGCTAAAAGCAATGCTAACATTTAATATATATGCATATGTATAAAAAACAAAGAAGTTCTAATCTTAAAAAAAAATTCTATTTGTTTTCATTTTTCTTTGCCTGATAAGTGCTCAACCGACTTTGCTCGCCGCTAATCAGCTAAACTCAAATGAAGTCTGGCGACTGGTAATTAACCCAGTGCATTTTTGACCGCTGCCTGGCTGCAGAAAAATTCTTCTCTTTTTTATGGCTCACAAAGCAATTTAAAGGACTGACAAACCAAATTGATATGATTGGAAGCAATGAGTTGGGCAAAGATGTCTTGTCTTTGTCTTCTCCTTAAGAGGGATTTCTGGGGGCTTCTCTTTTGTTGTAAACAAACTAATTAAAACTGACACTGACAGCCGCTGCGGCGGATGACAATTTACGCAGCTGTCTGGGGCAAAAGGGAGCACTAAGCTGGAGTACGTATGGATCCTCCCTTTTCTTTTTTGTTGCAGTTTGGCTCAATTGAAATGTTGCACGCACAATTGCCGAGGCTCCAGCAGCATTAAATGCACTTCAAAGATGCGACATTCAAATGGAGTTCGAGATGAAAATGGATGGGGAAATGGCGATGCAATTCCAGCTATGATCATTTAAATTAGCCGCTTACAAGTTGGCAAATGAGGCAGTGGCAACATGCGGCCAACAGCTGTTTAACGGCAACACACACATGTTGGCCATATTTTTTTTTAAATCAAAATCCAAAAGAAAGCCAATGCTACACTGGGGGAAGAATTAAATATAGAATAATTAAGAGTGCTACTTTTTGAATTATAAATATGATATATAAAAAGCTGGTTGGGATATATATTTTAATTATAAGCCTGAAAGTTACTTCGTGAGTTTCCTTAGCCTTAAAGCAAATTAAAACCCAAAGAAAACTATATTTTAACAAGCCTAATATTTAATTTCATTAAAAATGTTATTAATAAATAGGAAACTATACATTTTTAAATATTTTGTTAACGTGTAATAAAATCAAAACATTTATGTACACTAGCACTAGCAGCAGCAAAGTTATGACTCGAACCTGGCAAATGCAAAAATGTTAGCAATTTGTGTGCACACACACCTAACACACCCATGACAGTGGTGTGTGTGAGAGCTGAGGCTGCTGACAACGACGACAGTCAGTCTGGCAAGACATGCGAAACGTGGGCAAATAATTATACACGGATAGGCGATCAGCTAGATGTGGTTTTTTTTTTTTGCTGACTGCCTTTGTAATTGTTGCCTATTTGGTGTTGGCTTTAAGCGTAAATGCAAAGCAGCTGAGTTCAGGCTTAACCCAAACAATACTTTGCGACCAAAGGCTTGGCCAAAAGTGTTGAAATTCAAAGTATTTCTCAATTATTTAGGGGAAGTTAAGACCAAAAAGCTGCCTTATAATATTATTATGCCCAAGAGCGTCCGTTATTCATATATTTTATTGTTTATTCCTTTTACTAGTCTTGTAATTTGGCTATTTTCTGACTTGTTACAGTTAGGTAACAATTGCCTGCTGAGGGTTAACTGGAAAATTGTTACACATTTTCGTTATTGTTGTTGTGGCCCCGAAGCTCTGCCTCCAAAGACAGGCAACACCGGACCAACACCGGTGACAATCATAATTTTTCATAACTCAACCGGTTTTTCGGCGCTCCCCGAACTGACTGACACGTTTATGTGGCTTGCAGCTTTATTTTTTTTGCAGTGTATGCGTGCTGCTGCACATGCGCACAAGTGTCGTCGGCGTTGGCGTCTGAGCCTGAGCCAGAGAGCTTGGTAGTTCGGTGGAGGAGCCAAGCTGGCCAAGACCGCTGAGATGTTGGCTTGAACCGTTGCACCGGGGCGGGCGGGTGAGCGTGGCGTCGTGCTCATTGCACAAAAGAATAATGTGGCATGTGCTTCGGCCTGTAATTACCCGGACTCGGCTTCTCCTCTGTGTGTTGTTGTTGTTGTTGTGTCTCGAGAAACTGGCTCTGGCTCTCGTAATTAGCCACATTTTTATTTTGTTTTGTTTGCTCCCCATGAAGGCCCTTGGGCCAAGGCATTTTTTGTTTTGCATAAAAGCGAGCGATGTAAGGCGAGGAAACTAGATTTATTTTTTGACTATCAAGGTTGCGGTGTCAATCAAAATTGGCTTAACAGCTTAGAATTTTGTAATTAATTGAAAATATAAAACGTTTACATATTTATTTAAAGAAAAAATACTCAATTTTAGCTTTGACGAAGCACAATTAATTTTTAAAGTATTTAAATTCAAGATATTTGCCATAATCTATTGGCTTTAAGGTCTTTTCAATTAAATTAATTTTAATTTTCATAGAAAGAACCTTTAAATACATAATAAAAATACTTCCAAAAACCAACTTTGACATTATATCTCTTGATGTAATTCTCTCAGCTTGGCATTTAAGGCTGTTTGCTATTTTACTTTTTGGACATTTGTGAAATGTAAACGGCGGAGAGCAGTCTATAATTTTCAAACATTCAAGTGCCCATCACCAAGACTTGGCAGACCCATTTTTCTTGGAGGCTGTGTTGTGAAAGGAAGCTGTTTTTGTTTTTGTACATTGCATTGCCAAAATGTTGAGCAACTTGACCAGCATCTCAACAGCGGCAACTGCAACAGAAACAGCAGCAGCAACATTGGCAGAAACAACGGACTGTTGCAGCGGCAGCAACATGAAAAACTATTGCAGCTGCAATTACTCGCACTTCAAAATGCCAACATTTTGCACAAAGAGAATTTTTCGCTGTTGCTGTTTTTCCTAGGAGATCAGCCGCAGCAGCAACAACAATGGCGAAACGTGGCAACATCAATCATTTTGCATTTGCATGCAACAGACAGTAGCCCAGCAACAACAATAACAATAATCTTCAGTGGACAGTGGGTCAAAATATTAACGAATGGGAATAATATGATATATTATTAAAGATATTTAGTACATTTTATTTAAATTTGTTCATTTTCTTCTTAAATGATGCCATTTCTTAAGATGCAAATACTTTCTCTTGATGACTTTATAAATAAATGTAGTAAAACATACAACGTTTACATTAAAATAATCAATTATTATGTTTATAAAAAGTACTTTATTTGCTCTAAAAAATATACCTTTTAAATAAGCGCGAGCCTTAAAGCTACTTTCTTTTAATTTAATCAAGAAAGTTAATATTTGTTCGTGAAAGTTGTGCACAATTTTCATACAAATAACTATTTAGTTTTAGGATTTTCATTTCTCTCCTAACTTTATTCATTTTCCCAGCATAATTTTTGTACTATTTTTGAGCCACAGTGCTGTGGGAACGGCATAAATTAGCTGGAGGCTTTGTGTTAAGTTTAAGCATTGCACTTGCCTCCACAGACCCCTTTTATGTTCCAGGCCTTTTAGCCTGCTTCGTGGTCTGTTTAGTTTCATGGGAGTAAAAGTGTTTCCCTGAACTCTTTTGTGGGGCGAAGTGAACTGACTTTATTCTAAAGATACACTTTCGCTGCACAGTTGCAAACAACTATTTGCTTGGCGTATTTTATTACCAACCCAGGCAGAGGCATCATGACTCATGACTCACGACTCCAAGACTCGATCCACGATGCGTTGTCATCTCAACGAGCTCGTCATAATTGGTATTTGTTTTGCTTATTTTTATGGTTCGCCCCAAAGGTGTTTCCCAAGCTCCCACACAAGTTGCGGGCTTTTAATGGCGGCTCTACGGACACCCCACAGACTGTCCACATCCGGTACTGACTCAGCTTGAGAATATAGAATTTATTGCAAAATGATGGCTAAGATATTGTGGATTTATTCTTTGCGAAAATTGTTTAAAAAGTGTATAGGGATTTATTACGATTTTTAAGAGGCTATTCTCTTTATTCTAAAACCCCGAAGTCTTGGCTTATTCGTGTTAACCAGATAAAAGATGCTGACATAACATTTTGCAGGCGAATGATTTATGCTAAATCCGTACAAAAAATCGCATAAACGGACAGGCTTATCTCAATGAGCTGCTGGCTGCTGCTGCTGCTGCTGGCCGCAGACATTGGCGGAGCCACCACCAAGAGGCACAGACTTTTGGCCACATGCGTGCCAGCCAGGCGAAAACGACAAAAAATAACAAACAAAAATGTAAAAAAAAAAAACAGACAACGAAAAACAACAACAGCGGGCAAAGAGGCGCAGGCAGCGATATTGATAGGCGCAATTAATTATACGCGCCTCACACTGACAGTAAGCGTTTTGCTTTGGTGGCACCGTAGAGATCCCAACTCTCCCTCTCTGCGCCTCTCCTCTATCCACCCATTCTCTCACACACTCCTCGATCGGCGTATCAATGACCAAATGACATATTAGCCTTCGTCTTAGTGTAAAAAGCCGCGATAACTTTGGCAGACTCAAACGCAAACGCACACGCAATGTGCCTCCTCCAAGAAATTGTCAGAAAAACAACAACAACAAAAGAGTCATACATATATAAAAGCAATAACAAATACAAAAAGTATATGAAGAAAAACCACAACGACAACCTAAGAACGCCACGAGCGTCGTCTAATCGTTTATTGAACTCGAAAAGCGAACTCGGAAAGCAACAAACATAATACGCATACGCAGCGTGCGCCGGCGATTGAAGCCTACGATTTTGGTTTAGTTTTGTTTTTGTTGTGGTTGTTTTTTTTTTGTTTTTGTTTTTGGTTGCGGTAAAGTAGAGCAGACAGTGTCCAACTGTGTCGCTCTGCTGGCCCGCTGGCGGCGTTGAGAGCTGGAAATTACGATCCGAATCCCAATACCACCGATCCCACTGCCACCGCCACCACCTCCAACTCATCAAGCTCACTCCCCGCAGAGCTTTGTGGCTTTGATTAGGCGGCAATCGGAGTACACTTAGGGAAAATTCGGGGAAAATATATTATCAGAATGCTAGATTAGCACACGTTTCAGTTCGAATTTTAGATCCAGATCTAAATCAGTCCTAGCTGCCATGAGATGTCTGCTTCGTTTCAAATTCTTGTAAATTTTATTTCACTTTATCCACAAAGTTTGACCAGTCCAGCAGCAACATGTTACACTATCAGCTCTCAGGTCCTCAAAGGAAGCTGATTATTGAGACATTAAATAATCAAAGGGAAAGCCAAGATGATAACGTAAAGAAACAAAGGGTTGAACGCCAATTCCGGCGTATTTCCGATCCCAATGATAGCTGGGTATTGGTCACAGGATTTCCTCAACCGGCCACCGATCGAATACTGATGACCTTTCGCTCAGTTGGACGCATTGTGGGCAAATACTGGTCCAAGGATGGACTCCATCTGCAGTTCTCCAATCCCTGTGAGAGTGCCCGGGCCGTTGAGCTGGATAAACTATGCATTGCTGGCTATCCTGTGCGCATCCAAGCGTTACCTCGGCTCTGTTGTAGCAATTGTCCCACTTCACCCAGTTGCCCCACTTCTCCCTTACGTCAAATGGGCAATGGTCTCTGTAGGAATATTTGCGGGAGGGAAATGGAGTCCTGTAACATGGAATTTTTTAGTAACTGGCTAACAACTTTTACTAGGTTTCTGGAGACTTCTTTCAAATAATTTTTTGGAAAATTATTCTATAGTATTTTCATGCTAAATCTTTGAGTTATTAACTTGTAATAAGCAAATTATATTAATTTATTCACTAGCTACCATTTTTTGCTGTGTAAATCGTATATGCATATGGATTATGCCGAGGGTGGGGAGTAGGAAGTCGATGTGCACGTTTCGTTGAAATATGAGTAGATGAGTGACTTTATCACGGTGGCCCCCAAAACAAACAAGAGGAGCCCGAAGAGGCAAAGAGTTAAAGAGGTAAAGAAGAGCCAAGAACACTGGAGACTGGCGCCATTGATTCCCATTGCATTCCCATGAAGTTGAATGCAACTCCCACGCTTTAAAGTAGCTCGTTTGGGGTATTTGTCACGTCTTTGTGGCGGCTTGAATGGCCGCTTTCCTAGGAGGAAAGTCGCCTCAATTTCATTGGCTTTATTCTAGTCAACTTCTCTTGGAAGTTTATTTACGAGAACAAAGCGTGAGGCGTCTGACTGGAATTCTGATGGCCAGGGGAGTGGCAAAGGGCAAAGTATATAAAAGAGTAAATAAATTGTTATAAGGGCCTTTATTTAGGGCTTAGAGGTTACTAATTTAAATGTAGAGCTACAGAATACATGAGAAATTGGAAAAAATAATATTTTAAAGTTCAATAGCAATTTATATCCTAAATTCCCTTTTCTTTGAGTGCAATTTCGTAATTTTCGTTACAAAAGCGCTTTCAACATTATTTAATAAGTACTATACGAGGGCGTAGCTTGCCGCTTAACTGCTTAACAAAAAATAAGCCAACCAAAATCGATGGCAAATTGTCAGTTACTACTGTGTAATCAGCCAAACAATAACAACAATCGAGCTTCGGTAAAGGCTTTCAGCTCTCAACTCTCCACACTCCACACTGATTTGCTAAACAATTACGAGTACGTACGCTCACTTCCAGGCCGTACAAGCACTTTAGATAAGAATCTTAATAGAATTGCAAGGCGAAATGCAATGCAAACACAGAAAACTGAATACAGAACCTACACAACAGAATACAAATACAAAAGCCGGGAAGAGAGTTGCAACCTAATGATATTTATCAGCGATTCATACAATTTCCATGAGGGCATCATCATATTTACAAGTTAATATTTACGCTAACAAGATTTTCTCGGCCCCACAACAACAAAGTTGCTGATCTAGCCACGGGCTCTACTCGATCTACTCCAACTCTTTTCGGGATCTCGGATTTCCCCCTCTCCCTGCGCCACACAAAAGGATAGCAATGGCACACGGCTGCAGAGATGGAGATACTTAGATACAAAGGATCGGAGTTGGTTGGGAGGTTGGGGGAGGGAGCGACATGAGTAGACAACCAGAATGCTTGTTAAAGCCCACAACATGCTGATTTCATTAAAGATATCGCTGGATGGCACTGCAATCGCTGAAGGGAGCCACTTTGCATGTGGCAGCCAGAGAGCAAAACTCAAAAGAACACTGGGAAAACCAGAAGAGATATCTAAAGCTGTAATTATTATTTAATTAATAAATTTAAATAATAAATAACAAAGTAATTTCTGAAATTTATATTAAGCTAACATTTATTCTAAAGTCACCAGCGACTTTGAAGCCCTTTAAAGGAAGCTATTTATAAGGCAACAAAATCACAGTAAATTTGTTTGTTTTACTATGAACCTCTTTAAGGGTTTTAAATGAATATTTAATTAAATTAAAAATAATTATCTCTTAAAATTAAATTTCTTTCAGTGCCTAGTACCATTGACTCCAGAAACTCATGTTTCCCTTGATGCAAAATCTGTTGCTGATGCGAAAGTGAAGCTTCGAGTCTAATGAAAGTCGCTCCAGACTGACTAACTGACTGACTGACTGAGCTAACTTGGCCGACTAATAGCTTTGGCAATAAAATGGCAATTAAGTGCCTTTACGGCCGTATCCCATCATCCTGGTCCAGGTCCTGGTCCACAGCCATGGGGCATCCTTTTATGCCCCGTAGTTCGGGCCATAAAAATACTTGTTTACGCATGTAACAACAACTCTATATAGAGTCTAGGCTTATCCCGCCAAGTCTGCGGTTTTGGCAGATCGCTTTTCGGACTCATCTCAGTCTTTCGCGCCTCTGCATTGTTTATGTTTATTGGATGCATAAGTTTGTGCTATTTTATAGTTTTATATCGCTAGCACATGTCGAATGCAATTCTGCCGTTGGGCGGGCCCAGTTTACGTTTATTGATTTTAAGTGTGAGTTTATGCTCCGTGTGTGTTTGTGGGGATAAAAAAAAGGCAGGCCATAAAACGCAATTCGTTCGGCATGTCAACTTCATAAGCAGCGCAGACGAATTAACGCGTCTAGGATTGGGTTCCATGCTGCGATTGCTAATGAAAAGGGGAACCGAGGGGATTCTAGGGGGGAGTATAACCCAAACAAATCAGAAGATTAAAGCAGATCGCACCGTGAAGACCGTGTTTGGATTGACTTTATGGTCAACTGGCGACTTGTGAGCAGCAGTACAACAGCACAGCAGATACTTTAGAAGCCCTTTTGAGTTGCAATTTAAGCATAATCAGGCCAGTTAAGGCCAGTTTGATGGGTTCTTTTATGCTCTGGAGGGGGAAATAATGGATTTATGATTTATTATCCATTAAAAAAGGGGTTCTTTTCGGTATTGAAGTAGAAATTAGGCATGATTTACTGCTTAACTAATTTTTAGAAACATTTATTATTATTGTTATTATAAAAGAATAGTATTTTATATTGTTTTAATATTTTAAAAAAGAGTGAAAATAGATTAAAAAGTATTAATGATTTGCCAATTGATTATACAAGTCCAAACCCTTAAAACTAAAGTCTAATTTTATTTTTTAAATAAATAATCAATTAAAGAAAAGAAGGCTTCACTATTGTCGCTTTTAATATATGTATACCAAACTTGTCCAGAAAATACAAAGATAACGACATTATAAAATATATATTTTCAATTAAGAACAAAGACCACTTAATTCCACATTTTTTCTCCAACTTTTGGGTAAAATGCATCTTCCATTAATTTGCTGTTAATTCGTGATTTTCTCTGAAGGATTTCTGTGAAAAAAATCCATGACAAACCAATTTGAACCAAAGTGGATTTCAATGCGGTTTTTCGATGGGCGATCGCACACACAATGACTGGCTCTTGTGACTCACTGCGTATGCGTAATGTTTGTAAACAACTTCAGCTGCCTTTTCTGCACTTACTTACGCTCTTTCTCTTCTCTTTACTCAGTTTCGAAAACGACGATTTCCGTTCTACCGTTTTTTTTTTATCTATAGCGCTCTCCCTTGACGGCATTTCAATAGTATTAGTTATCGAAAATGTTGTTGATTTGCCGTCTCGTTGCTTTTTTTGGCGCAACCCGTTTGGAAATTAATGCGAATTCAATTTGGAAATGTTTGACTTTGATTTGAGTCAGCCCCCAAAACTTCACGGGAATCTTTTATTGCAGTAAACACAAATGTGGGCACTGGGGAAATATTTTTCGGAATTAGAATTAACTTACATAATTCTATGGAATTTTTTTTTTTTAAAACATTTAAAAATCATTTTGTAAAGTTCCTGTCATTTTGCTTATATTTATTCTAGATTTTCTTAGATACTCTTGACTGAAAATAAATAATTTAAAAACTTTTTTAGACAGGGAGTGAAATGGCTTAGTTCAAACTATGAAAAATTCTCTTAAAATATTTAATAACTCTTTATTATTTTATTTGTTATATTATTTTATTACCGTGTGAATAAATCGTGTGAGCGCTTATTGAAATGCAAACAGTTGGAGAGCACTGAGCACAGAAGCTACATGACATGGCGGTGCATATTTGCATAAGAATTAGAAATCTGCGGCGTGTCGGCTCGAAAAACTCTGACTTTGGCGCGCAGAAAGAAACAAAATCTTGTTTCGGCCATATAAAGTCGGCGGGGCATACCGAAAATAACTCTGCAGACATCGGCAGCAACATCAACAGCAGCAGCAGCAACATCAGGCAGCACACGAGCAGCCTCAAACTCGCGGCAACAGCAACAAAAATGGCAACATTAGCGTAAATTTCAACGAAGCACAATTTGAATTTGAATTTGAGTTTTGGCTTTGGTTTTGGCCATAGCGTTGCCTTTTTGTTTGTGCGACACTCAAACACGTTTGCCGTATATATTCATTTTTTTTCTATTTGTGTTGGGCCTTTTTTTTTTTTAATATATAGAAAAAGAAAAACAAGCAAGGCAAAGAATTCCCAGCGAGCCAATGACTCCGAAAAAACATGTGTTGATTAACATAAATGATTTTTTGTGCAAGGCAAAGCCTAGGCTCAAAAAAGCCTGTTCGTCTGCCATCTGTAAAATGTAAAAGCATTTTTGGAAATCTTTATTGCTGTAGTTTAGTTGTAAGCGTCAAAACGCAAAAATAAGCAAACAAAAAAAAACTGTAGAGTCTGGCAAATATTTATTGACTTAATTGGCATATTTGCTCTGCGCGAAAGTCACTTTTTGGAGTTAATTAAGAAATTTGTAGCATACCTTTTTGGTTGCAATTTTCATGCAAAATATCCCGACGATGCTGTCCCAGTGCTGCAAAGAGAAAGCCAAAGAGAAAAAAGGTCGTTTAGTTTTCATTTGTCAACTATAATCAATGCAAATGTTTAGAGGTTTCGATATTTCGGCGGGGCTTTTGTTTAGTAACAAAAAATATTGGCACGCACTGCGTAAATATGCTAATTTCGCGTTGTTGTATCTTTCGCATGATAAATGTGTTGACTAAATGCATAAATTTTAAGCCGAGTTGAGCAAACACACAGCTGAAAGCAGGTAGTTGTTTAAAGGTTGCTAGGCCAGTTTCGTTTGCCCAGCTGGACACTAAAAAATGAACGAAAAAACATGGTCCAAGTCTGGGCCATAAACCAAAAAGCAAATCGATAATGCAATAAGGCATAAATTAGCGGGTGATGAGCCTCGAAGCTGATGAAGAACATGGCTAATGCATTTGTGAAATGGGTTTTGATGGGGATTTGAAGGACTGTGTTTGTATTTTAGGAAATTGTTATTAAAAGTCTTATTTTGTGGATATTTAAAAGCAAATTTTATATTCCAAAGGTAACCAAACTATTCCCCCAGCAGTTCCAATGAATTTTATATTCTTAAAGCCAGAATAATCCTTAAAGACATCTTTTTAAAAGAGAAAAGCGTTTTTCCCAAGAAGCTTGCTGAAGCCATAGTATCGTTTAATATTTCCCCATATCTTTGCTCTTGAACAAACAATAGAATTCATTGAATAGATAATCCTTAAACATATGTTTATTTACAATATCCAAACAAATCAAGGCCAAGACCCTAGTGACGTTGATTGCGAAAATGTCTCATGTATAACTCCCAGAGCTGAGCAGAGCATCTTGCGCAATTTTCTTGCCTTCGCTTTGAATTTTCCTCCCATCCTTAGCTTCGGTTTAGCATTTTTTTCTTTTGCAATTCAATCAGCTGGACATATAGTACATACTATATAGCCGGGCCAACGGAACGGAGCGGAACCAGACGTCATTTGGAATACAAATCGCCCGATGTGGACGTGGATTGTGGATGTGGCACATCAGGTTTCGCCATGGCCGTCACTCAAAACCAGTAGAATTTCTAAACTGGTCGAGCTGACTCGACTTGAGCGACACAAAAGGCCGAGTGAGCGACTAACAATGCATCCCGCATTGTATACCAAAAATGTATAACAAATTCCGGTAGGTGCGGAGTGCTGTTTTTACTTTCAAATGGCATTATTCGTTCTTTTTTTCCATTTACTATACTCCTGAAAGCCCGACTCAATTTGCGTGTGTTAATTGAGACTAAATGGCTGGAACTCTGCAAAAGACAGACGGCGGCCCTAGTGCTTTGATTAATTATAGACAGTCCGTCATAATTTACGGCTGTTAATTTGCTGCAAGTGTTGCATGCGAGAATCCAATAAAAAACTGGAAATGTTACACAATCTATAGGCCATGGCATCTTGAAATGGAAAGGGAGCCTCAAAGATCTGATGTTTTTCTAACCCAGAAACAGAAAGAAAGCCAGCAGGCAGGCAGGCAGGGGGCAGCCCACTCGAAGAGTTGACAAATCATTGCCGCCAGATTTACTTTTCAAGAATTAATCCGCCACAAACTTTGGAAATTACTGCAGACTCATGGCCTAATCAAAAGTAAGAGTTACCCAAATTGTTCATCAGCAATGAAAATATTACAAAAAAACAACCGAGACTCTCTGGGGGCCCGAATTAACCCATATTTCAGCGAGGAGATGAACGCAGGCTTAACCCCCCGGCTCAAGAGCTTGCGTGCCTAGAGCCCATTGATCCAAGTGATCGAACAGCAAATGGCAGTTGCAACTACTGCGACACACCTTCGAGACAAAGCAAAAATCGAAGAAAAATGGCAAGAAAAATAGGAGAAATAGAGATAGAAATAAAAGGCAAGCCAAGTTGCAATAATGAGCAACTGCCAAATGGGAGATAAGCCTGTGTGGGTGCCTCAGCCACCTGCATTTTCCATTTTCATTTTTCCCATTTTGATGCCAATTTGAAAGCCCGCCAATCCAAAAACTCAACTCGGCTGCCAACATTGCCATTCGATCGCAGCATGTGACTGCCAAAATATTGCATTGTGTGCACACGATTTCGTTATGCATTTCAAATGCAAATTGGTTTTGAAAGGTAATTGATCCCCACCGGGCCAAGCTGCCTCCAGTCAATGACAGAATTATTCTCTGACTTTCAAATGCTGTCGCAGGAAATACAAATCTCTGACAAAAACAACACAACAACTGAGAACGAGACCCAAAATATATATTTGTGAACTGATTTCGTATGCTGTCAGCGATCACAACGAAATCATGGAAATTAAATAAACTCTGCACGATCTTTGGGACATTTATAACTTTGAACTTGACAGCGTCTGACTAGATGTCACTATATATACAGTCAGACCTCCCTGATAGGGGAAACTTTGAGGCATTTTTAAGTGATCAAGTCATAGCATAGGTTGTAGGGTTAGTATTTAATTGGAAAGTCTTAGAAAATAATAAAAAATGAAGTATAAATTGCAAAGAGAGCCTTTTATGTTTCCAAATACTAATTCAGCTAGATTTTTGAGTGTTTTAGGTGTATTTATTTATTATCAGATTTATATTACTAGTAAAGAAATATTAAATAAAAATCAAAAACCATTTCTAATTATATATTTTTGTCATAGATTTTACAAGACCCACTGTACCTTCCTGCTTAGAGGCTTCTCTATCTGACTTTCGGTTGATATGACAGCGTTAATTGATTTTCATTTTCATTTACATTTTCGGAGCTTCTTCGGCTTTCCGGGGCAGAGCTCTTCAAAGAACTCTAATCGGGCTGAATGGTTCATTACGCATGCATAGAAGCGTTACAAATTAACCCAGTTATTTATGATTATTTCGCTTTAAATTTGGGTATTAAAAATGATTTAGCTGCCATAACAATTGGTGCGCCCAGCTCCGCCGCTCGACTGGATCTCGTTCTAGAAGATCTTCAGATGCAACTGCGGAGGAGGAGGAGGAGGAGAGATCTCTTGTAAATTGCATAATCACCCCAGATGGACGGATCTGCTTGGATATTCTCATCTAGCCGGGCCTAAAACGTGTTCCCAGCCGGCTGCTCCATTTTAGACCCTCTCCAGCGCGGTAATTGCCTTGGCAATTTGCAATTGTGCGGCTCTGGTTCTGGCAGATTGATGCCTTAGTTTGATAATGGCCAATGTCGGAGGCATGCAATTTTAACGGTTGCTCCTCGGTGGTGTCGGAATGAAAGAGGAGATGTTCCCGCTTTCGGAGATGATAATTCCCAAAAAAAAAACAAAAAACAAAAAAAAACCTGAGAGAAATAAAACAAAACAAAGGGCAACAAACTTGAGAACTGCGAACTGGGAAAAACTGCAAGTGTGTCATGTGAGTCATACGATGACAAAGATGATCCCGATTTTGTATTCCCTTCCCAAAAAACCACAAAACAGTCACGTGCTCTCTTAGCCATATTCCTCTTTTTTATCACCAGAGCTCCTATTGTCTGCTCTGAAACAAAAAATGCATTTAAAAAACGATACAGGTGACAGAAAATTAGCAAAAACAAAGTGTTATGTGCGACAGCTGAAAGAGCGACAATTAGGCGCATTTTGTGTGTTTCGAATTTTCTTTTTTTCCTGCAGCTTTTCTGCCTTGTCTGTCTGCCAGTTTTGTGGCTATTGCTATTGCATTGAATTCCCCAAAAAAAAAAGAAAAAAAAAATTAAACCGAAAATTGTGCAATAACAATTTGCGCTGCACAAAAATGCGCAAGCAGCTTGGTCAGCTAAAAAAAAAGAAATAACCAAAAACAACAGCAAAATCGAAAACTGAGACAAGTTGCGTGGCGGCTTTTGTTGGGTGCGTACACTTAGATAAATAATCAGGAGGTTTATTTTGTTTTATTTAAAATGGAATACTGTCTTTGGACAGCCTCCATTTTGGATAGAATTCTAGAATCAAAGTAGTGGCAATCACTCTGAAAGTATAAATTTCTCAACAAAGGACATCTGTGTCCCCCCAGACTCTTTCCTAAAAGAACTGCAAGATATACATATTTGGGTTTTTCGAACAATAATAATATTTATATTCTCATTTTTTTAACTTCTAAATGAAAACATTGATTTTCCAATTGATTTTTCAAGATCTATTGCTTTCTAAGATAGTTTAGCAGCATTTATTAAATATTTTCCAGTGTAAATGCATTAGATGGGCGGGGGTGAGTGTGTGGTTGGGGGTGTGGTGTGGTTTTTGTGGAGCTGCTTGCTGCTTGCTGCTGCCTCCAGTAGTGGCAATTGTTTTGGCCTGGGCATAATATTTGAGACAGCGACTCAACTGTTTCACACAGTTCATTAAGCGAAACAAATAAATAAATAGAGTTTAATTGTGCAATCGCTGATAGAAATTGTCAACGCAGCCGCCTTGCCATCGAACCGTAAATGGGGAGAGACGCAATGGCCGATTCGATGGGAAATCGCTTTGGAGTGAGGGGAGTGTTAATAGCTCTGCAGGCCTAATGAAGGTTAATGGACATGAAAACGTGAAATGAACCAGTGGAAAATTGTCAAAAAAATACACATTTATATATCACGGATTGTGTGGGGGCATAAATCATGCAAAATGTACAGTTAATAAAACGATCGAATTTCATTAATTGTAAATTAAGCCCGTAACCAAAAACGCACACGAGAAAGAGCTAGCAGGCGGGCGGGCGAGAGAGTGGGAGGCAGCTCTGCTTATGGGTTGAGTTTTCCCCTTGGCTTTAGCTTTTTCCTTGGAGTTTTCTTTGGCTTGGTTTGGTTTTGGTTTCGGTTTGTCTGGGTTTGGTGTTTCTTCTTGGGGACGAGCCACGACAACCACGCGGAAAATGTGCGACAAGGCGACGACGACGACGACTGTGATGGCAATGGCGACAACTGCATGCCAAGGAAAACGCCGCTCAGCGATTGCGTTTTTACACAGAAAGGAAATATGTATACAAAATTGGGATTTAAAAAGAAATTTCTGTATAACATTTGGAAATTTTGTAGGATTTTAGAAAAGCACTTTGTCTATTTTTGAACTTTAGACAGAAAAATTAAACCAACTTCGTGGTGAATGGTGCAAACATATTTTTGTAATCTGAAATTAATCTATAATGCTTTCCCAAAAGATAGATGATATATTCAAGGAATACTAAATATTATTTCCAGTGTGAAACCTACTGCTTTGGTGGTGCATGGCGTGGTGGTGCTCTGCTGTGTTGTGGTGCGTGGCCTGTCTCTGGTCTTGCGTTGGGCTGTGTGGTGCAGTTGAGCCGCATTGTTGATTGGTGGCTGCAGTCCGCCGGCGACGTTAATTTCACTTTAACAAACATTTCGCTTGTCCACTGCGGCCAGGCCAGACCGCAAATGCCGAGGCAAGGAAAAAAAGCAGACTTTTGCGGCCTGGGTGACAGATCATATAGAAATGTGTTGCATTTCTAATCAAAACGATCGATCAAACGGTAGTTTTGTTTGAGTTTTGTACCCTGCACCCGCCCCCCTCGGTATGAGTTATGTATCACGCACATATGGCATTTCATTTGGTCTGTACGCCCCTTCTCTTGTTGTTCCCCTCCTGTTTTTCCCCTTATTTTTCTCCATGTGTATTTCGATTTGTCTGTCTTTCTGTGCTGTGCGAATGCCTCGGTTGACATACGATACTCAGATACTTTAATAACGGTGGCCTGCATCTGTGTTTGCTTTACGATTCCATTTTGATCGATCGCTGCTGAAAACATAATTTGGTCTTTGGGTCTTTTAAGGAAATGCTGGTGGTGGTGCCTCCAAAACAAGAAAAAAAAAGTCTCAATTACAAATGAAAAGGAAAGGGGGAAACCCGAGGTACCTATTACTGCACAATGCTTAATGGCCCAGCTAATAGCCTTCATCCCTAACCCCAACTACAAAGCCTAACCCTAACCCCTAACCTTTAGCAGCAGCCTCTAGCTAGCAGCAGCAGCAGCAGCAGCAGCAGCAGCAGCAGTGGCAACAGCTCGCTGCAACAACCTTGAAACCACACTATAAACAATCAAAAACCCATTAACGCCTGCTCCAAAACCTTTTAGAGGGACCTTCGCCGGCCCCGATGTTGTTATACGAGTATTTACCAACATCATTACGATGAGGCTGCACATTTTCTCAAGAACTATTACAGCAACTAGACAAAATTAAACAATCTAAACAGTGCCACACATATGTACAACTGCAGTTATTGGAATAGGAGGAAAATTTCAATAATTTTCATACTTATTTTAATATTACAAATGAAAAGATCAGATGATAATAACCTAAGGTTAAGGCTAGGAGTTTGTAATGTCGTTTGGTTAGTACAAAAGATGTATTTAACTATAAATATTATCATTATATCATATAATCAAAGACTTTTGCTTTATTCATGATTATTTACCCTAAGATAATCATGCAAATTATGGCAAATTATTTATTTATAGACAAATCATAAAAGTATGATTGCATAGATAAGTTTAAACAATACAGCTTAAATTATTATTAAATCAGATAAATTAATATCCAATCATTTCAAACAATAGGTTTGCTCTTTAACCCTCGCTGTAAGACCTGCATTTAATTTCGAAATTTAACAACTTAATCAATGTCTGCCTTAGTGTGTTAACCTTAGCTGTGAGATGAAGATGAAGCCTGGTGTGTGGAAGTGGTTGCTGTTGATCCTCCACCCTCACAGTAGGGTTACCCTTTGCATCCTCCGACACGAAATAGAGAAACAACATTTTGTATCTTTACATTTCTAAGAAGCATTTAATGCCCAAGCGGGCATTGCGTGCCGCCGTCTGAGCTGCAGATACACAGATGCATCCAGCAGATGTTTGTTGGCTGATTCAGATGCGGATTCTTGTGCCTTTGCTGCTGGGAGTAATTTCAGCTTTGGATCTTTGTAGCTTTGCTTGGGTGCTGCTGCTGATGCCACAAGTGTGACTATTAAATTGGCGGCGGTAATTTGAAGTTGTTGCTACGTACACGTAGTATCCGCACGAGTATATATACGCCATGGGCTTGGTTTGGGTCTGGGTCTGCTCGGGGACCACACATCCACAGTCTGTGAGATTGCCGCTTTGGGTTTGTTTGCTTTTCCTTTTTTTGTTCGTATTTTTTTCTGATTTTTTTGTTGTTGCTGAAATTAACCCTCTCGTGTGTGTGTGTGTGGGACATGAGCACATTATGCAACCGCTGCAGCGTCGTTGCGGCACATATGAAAAGCGAGTCTGAGAGACTCGCCTGCCCCGTTCTCAGTTCAATTGAATTTTTATGACGAATTTTAATGCCCCCAAAATCGACAGCGGCTGCTCTTTCTTCCCCCGCCTCTCTCTCTCTTTCTCTACAGGCAGAGAAAATATCACCACAAATCGGTCATTGAGTCCGCGTTTTCACAAGAGTAATGCATATGTTGACCCATATTAATAAAGTAAATATTTGGGAAAATTCCAAAGAATTAAAATGGGGAAAAATATCTTACAAACTGGGATTGTTTACAATCATTTTTGCTGATTAACTTAAATGATTAGCCTGTGGATCTTTATATTACTTTTAACCCAATTTAAATTTTAATTGAATAATAATTTTTTTATTTTTGCGAGTGCCATCAACTTGGCCACCCAGCGTTTAATTGCCAATCTTGAGTGGTAATTAAAATCAGCATCCACGGCTAGCCTCGCACAATCGCCGAGCATCTTATTTCCCATTCCAGATCTGATCTGATGGGAATAAGGAGGCTGCTGCTGCAGTATCGCCAGCAAAATCTGATTAGCGACCTACGCGCGACATTTGCAGACTTATGGCGGCGGCATTTTCAGCATTTTCTGGACTGTCAGTCCTCGGAGCCGGCGGAGCTGGTGGAGCTGTCAGGCGTTGCCCACACGCTCCGCCGGCGGCTGTCAGAACGGTTTAAGGAGTCTCAGACTGCCGCCCAGCTGTCAGATGACCAGTTGACCAGACGGCCATCGGGTGACAAATCAATAGCCAGAACGTAGGCCGAGTGCCAGGTATGCTGCTGCTGCTCCTGAAAGACTCCGAGACTCCCAGCTGAAACTACTTCAGTGATGGCAGGAAGATCTCTTGGAAAACTAAGAAATCTATAGCTCAATTATAGCCTGGAATATGGTGTAGATTTACCAAGAAAATTTTTGGAAAATTGTGATATTTTTGCTTTAAAAAAGCTATCAAAAGGCTTCAGTCTCAGATGCCTAAATTTAGAATTTCATCATGGAAAGGTCTAGCGTTCAGGGAAATAATATTTTTCATAAAAATGTAATAAGGTTTTAATTTAATTTAAACTAAAACCATATTTATTTATCAGAAAACTTTTAAAATCAATGAAATTCCGAAAGAAAGTCTTTTATATATCCCCCAAAAAGGATACATTGTCAGCACTGTACAGTCTTGGGCTCAATGACTGCCTCAAAGTCCACCAAGTGTAGGCATTAAATATGCTGCTGACACTCTGAAATCGGTGGAAAATAAGAGATTCCAGTAATCAGCTATAAGACATATCTCGCTCAGTGCCCAACTAGCTACCAGTTGATATTGCGACATGATCGAGAATCTCCGTTCGGGCGTGGGCTTTTCAGCTTTGCAGCTAATTAAACGGCTTGGCTGTCATGGTTTTACACAAAACTAAAAAAAAAACAAGCAAGAGAGATAAAGGGAGAGGGGTATGAGGAAAAGCCAACTGAAAACCAGAAAAATATGAGACAACGACAAGCGTTTTGTAATGTACCAAGTTTGATGAGTTCAAAGACCGAACGTAAAAATACAAAGACCTCAAACGGCGTGAGCTCTCTGGAAATCGTAAGAAAATATACATTTTACAACTGGCGGCGGTTACAAAAAAAAAGAAAAAAGAAAAAAAGCTAACAAAAGGCGGCTAAGGTCAAGGACTTGGGGAAATAGACTTCAAAATAAGAATCGTGAACCGAGACACGGAAATGGTTCGGTCATTAGAGCAAGGTTGTTTTTTTTACTCATTTTTCGGCAGTTTGTAACGATTATAAACCTCGGAATGAGCTCAGATTCGACTGGAGATTCAGACCCTCCATTAAAATCTGTGTTCCAGCTGACATAATTTGATTCGATTCAATTTCGTGTGTGTGTGTGTGCAGAGGAAATCCTAAAATTGATTTGCATTTCACCTTTTTGAATCCCCAATTGAGCATTGAGAATTCCGTATCTAAATTATGCGCTTTGTGCCGAGGCTTCCTCTTCGAATGGCCTGCGAATGCAAATTTTCCCCTTTGTCTTTTCTTGATGCGCAGGACGTGGCCAAAAGTGTGGAGCACAAGCCAAAAACGATGGAGGGGAAGCTAGGGGGATCTCAGACGCTTATCTTGTCACAGAAAACTCGGATTTGCTCCCCTCTTTTATGTTGCTTTTTTGTTGTCTTTGTGCCTCACTGAAAGAGGCTGAGCTAGCGACGAATTGATGTATGTTTACAGTGGGAAAAAATGCTGGGATAATCGCTTATATGACTCCATCTTTTGATTCAAGAATTAATACATTATTATTATTAATTATCAAGGCCTATCCCAAATTACAGAACGATCGGAAATGAATTAAGTTCTCTAAGCATCTTCAGAAGTTTCTCTTTGTGCTTACGCACAAAAGTAGGCAATTATTTTCCACTTAATGCTTATTAAGAGCAGTTCCAGCTTCTTAGAGACTTTATTCCCAGTGCAATTATGCTGGCACTCTGGGGACAAAAAAATAAATAAATAAATAAATAAGACAAGATGGAAAATAGCGCATTGCGACCAACGATGGCTGGTCCCGGGCATGGTCTGGTCTGGCCTGACTGACTTGATACATTGTTGGAGGAAGTGATCTCATCGTAAATTACAAATTACACAAAGTCACGATATCAATTTCAGATATACCCGATGTGTTTGTCGCTCTTGCTGTTTGTTGTTATAATTAAATTGTTGTTTTTTTTTCTCTCTCAGCGCACCCAATACAAAAAAGAAATGTTCGAAAAAAAACTAAAGACTCTTGCCATGGAAATTGATTAATGTATTTAAATTGATTGAGCGGAGCGAAACGAAGGAGAAGAATCGAATGGAAGAAAAAGGCCCACCAAAAGCCAACTAATTGTAGAAGAATATATATATTCAAAAAAAAAGCCGAAAAGCCACACAAAAATTTACATAAATAAACAACAAAATCGGTTTCGGTTGAGGGTCAAACACCTACACCGAACAAACAAGTTAACTTTGCCCCAGCACGAGGTTCATTAGGAATATGCATATATATATTTGTCTGCCCTATATATCCCAGTTCTCGATTCTCAATACCCAATTCCGGCTGGCGAAAGGTGACGACAACTATGCTGACCCATATGCGGTGAAAGCCTCTTTAATCAGCGACGCGGGATTTTGCCTTGATTTTCCATGGAAAATGCAACAAAGTGTCTAGTCATGGCCTAAAGGCCGGCCCCAAAACTTTTTTGTATGCCATTAACTAACAGTGGTCCATTTTCTAAGACAAACACCCAAGCTGATCTACAGCCGAACCTCGACGCCCCCACAACCGACGAATGGAATTTTAATTGGAATTTCATTTGATGGCAAACCATAAAGACCAAATCCGATCATCTGGTTACTACTTCTGTCTTTCTGCGGAGATAACAGATAAATGCAGAATTTGTAGCATTTCGATAGTAAATAATAGACATTGTCGGAAACGATAACGTAGGTCGGGTTCTTTGTTTGTTTTTAGGTAGATAAAGAAGTCGGTAAAATATTTTGAGATTGGTGGAAGTAATAAGACTTGCAGACACTTAGAAATTTTAAATATAATTTATTAATTATTAATTAATTTAAAAAAAAGTTTCTTACAATTTATTTACTTTAGATTGTATATTCAATATATATTTCTCAAAGAATAAGTTTAATTTAAACTTAATTAAATTTCTGCTTAAGCCATCAAAGGCCCCAAATTAAAATCTCACTCATTTCCAGCTGACAATTTCGATCAACTTTCGTCTATATACATTCGATTTCTGTTGATTTTCCGTAGAGCATCAAATGCATTGCCAAATGTTATTGGAAATATTCATCGCATACACAAATATCAATGAAGCTAAAGCTTGAACTCAAAGCCAAAGCCAAAGCTAAGGCCTGAGTCGCGGCTTAATTAATAAAGTAAATACAAATATTTTGCTAGTTGCCTGCTGTGTGCATTAAAGCCCAGTCAAACTTATGCAATTCGAGTGCAACGACGACAACAACAGAGACGGCCATAAATTTACACATTGTCATGTGCGCGGGTCTTTTGTGGGATATTATTTTTTCTCAGCATGTTTTCGCCTTTATCAGTCCAAGTGTCGGTTGCTGTTGCAGCCTTTTCTAACAAATTCTGTTGGCGAATTCGTGAAATATTTGCGTGCACAAGTGTTTTTATTTCGGACACTGTCAGTCGAGAAGGAGCTGGAGATACGAATACACATATATATCCATCCACCTGGCTCTCGAGCTTGTAGGTGTATCGGTAGATAGGTTATGTCACCTGGTTGCCGGGAATTTTAAAGCCCGACAGGTATGTTGCACATGCAACCTGCAACAGCTGGGTCCACCTTCAAACCGACCTTCAGCATTTGGTAACTTCTACTGATGATTTCAGAGATTCAGCGATTCCTTGGCCACAGATGCACAAGGTCAACTGCATGAATATAATAAAATCTCCAGTTTTTTATGTCCATTACAAATCAATATAAATCGAAGAGTTATAAAAAGCTGGGCAGACCATAAATAAATAAGAGCCCGTTCACAATGAAATGTCCCAACTCTGGAGGAGAGCCGCAAACTGGAATTGCCGGGTGAATGGCTGCTGCTGCTGCTGGTGCTGCATTGATAACCACCACCGGAGATGTGTGCTCTCGCCTAGCACATAAATCTTTTCACACCCAGAGAGACGATCGCCACAAAACAACCGGCCAACAAAGCTGAGTACACTCGAAGAAAATGTCTATGATTTTAAGCTAATGTCAATCGAAAATAGAGATCATGATTCAGTTATTAAGATAAGGTTTACGTTCCAAATCGATTTAATTCATATTTTTAAAGGAATTAAGAAAAAATGTGGGATGGATAAGAAAATATAATTGCAAATTTATATGTTTTTTGCTTTTGTAAAACTGAACTTTCTAGGTGTGCTTAACAATGTTTAGGTTTGCATTTTATCCTTAATAATATTTATGTATCAATTTATTTCAATAAAAATAGTAAATTAAATGTAAGAACTCCTCAAAACCAATCCCCAATTTTCTCCAAGTGCAGCCAACCGGCTTTGTATCTGCGCAAAGTGCATGTAGTTTTGAAATTTGAGCTACGCATGCGACGACCACAACCCAGCCCAGCCTCAACAGCTAATTACTAGACCAAACCAAGTTCTGGAAATGAGTAAAAAATATACAAAAAATAAAAAAGGAAATAACTAAAAAAAATAAAGTAAAACCCCCGGCACGTTGTGTGATTATCGCTAGTCATAACTTACGACAAAAAAAGCTGTCCCAGTCGCGTTTTTGTGTTTTTAATTGGCAAAACGAAGCGGCGTCATGATATCATATTGTATACTAGAAGCGATAATCATTTATTTTTAGCCAAATTGACAGCCACCGAGAGCGGGCCGATAAAAATGGCTAATTAAAGTGCGAGAGGAGAGGGAAGATAAGCGGCACACGGACCAAGATACGCACACGGGACTATAGCCTCCGGTTATATGTACATATATATTCGCATTTCTGTAAACAAATCGAGGCAGCACTTCGGCTTATCAATCGCAACTCATTTGTCGCCTGGTGTGAATGATTGCCACTAGACGGTTCAAGGTTCATAGCCAATGATCAGTGGGGTTTTTGTAGGAGAAAAGGAATCATTTTTACTTATTTGAAGTTTTCTTTTCGATTCATTCATGCCAACTCACTCAGCTCACCTTTTCTGAATCGAAAATCGAATCCGGAGTGCGTACAACATTGCGTATGATTGACGGGCGAGCGCACCCAAGGAGAAATTAATGAAAAAAAACCTAGAGAGCAACTTGCCATAATATGAAATTCACCTTAGAGCGTGGAAAAACGCACGGAATTCGTAATGAAAAGTCAAAAATAAAAAACGCTACAAAAATGAATTGTAATTTCAATGTTTTTTATGTATACGAAGAGAGTCTATGCTGGGGGACGCGTACCTTGAAAATGTTTACAGCATTTCGCTATTTTTGTTGGAAAACAACAGCGGTGCATACACGGCGTATGCGCAATCCGAGCAGCCTTTTCCCCATTTTCGTTGTTGTTGTTGTTGTATTTGAAAACGCATCGTGTCGTATGGCAATCAACGCGCACAGCTGGAAACTTCTAAGTTTGTTTACACAACAACAGCGGCATCTTGAAATGGGCAAAAATCGAGAGAAAAAAAAGTCGAAGTAAAAAAAAGCTTAAAAAATAAATGATTTTCCATTTATTTCGACTGCTTTTTTTGGGCAAGTCCAGCGAATATTTCTGTTGCTGCTGGTGTTGTTTTCGTAGTTGTTAACATTAACGAGTTGCCAGGCAGTGAACATACCACAAAAAAGCAGAAACATAATAAAAACTTCCATAGCCATAATATTCGTACGCATGGAAGGCGGCGGCAAGGAGACTCTATCAAGTAATCCCACTTTGAAAGTGAAACAAGGGGCCTATTAAAATATTAATTTATGTGATATTTCACATTTGGAAATGTGGAAAAATGGAAAAGTGTTTTTCGCAAGGCCTGAAGGCTTGCAGGGAATTTCTATTTTAAGATAATTGGGTATTTAAAATGAAATTTAAATGTTTTTTCTTCAAAATAAGGGGCTTAAAAGCTATTACTAGTTTGAAAAAAATATTATTTTGTAAGATTTATTTGAGTTTGTATTTTCTTCAAACACAACCACCCAAAAAAACATATTTAAATAATAAACGGTACACCCCTGGAATTCCTATCAGCTGCTGAGAGCCAGTTCATTTGGGTCAACCTCGGACTGATAGCATTCTTTAGTAAGCCCAGCTTATCAGGGCCGAGAGTGTCTTGCTGCCATTAGTTGTCTTTCAAGCGTTCGATTGCCAAGAAGCCTAACTTTGTTCGGCAAAATGAAAATTGTTCAGTTCTTTGGAATTGTCTTAATGTGCTTTTTCCTTAACGGCACTGTTGATGGCAATTTCCCGCCACGTAAGCAATCTCTTGTTTATCTATAACAAGGTATAGTTATATATTTGTAACATTTTAGCTGCTGACCCCCAATTGACGCTGAGTCCTCGATTGCTTTATAAAAAGAAGTCTGGTGGACCAATGGAGTTCAAAAATCCTGTTGATTATGCTAGAACTTTACTGTATAGAATGAACCTCCAACATCTTCATTTGGAATTAATGCAGGCTTCTAGCACATTAGAAGGATTACTCTTTGAGATGAAAACATATGATCAGGTCGCAGAGATCATGGAGAGATGGAACTCATTGGATCTCCTTACTGCGGGAAAGTTTTATAAGAACTTTGAACTGAAGCCAACTTACAATCGTTTTACTGAATAAATTATTAAAATTTTTGATTTTATATTCGGAAAAGATTGAAAATAAATCAACTTAAACATTATTGGCTATGATTGATGTAGGATATTAGCTATAAAATATATATATTTTTCTGTGTGTATCATATCTTATCTCTAAGTAAAGGCCACCAAGTTTTCCAATACTTTCATTCATTCACGGAATTCCATATGGCTTCCATGGAAAGTTTGCTTATCAGAAGAGTATTATTTTTATTATTATTCCTGATAGCAAGTAGTACGTCAGCGATTTGCTTTTGCAGCTGCCATGAAATCCGAATACGACTACGAACTACGAAATATGAAATCCTATCTGGCATTCCACATTCACCCACATTTGGTGGATGAGATATTTAATGCAGTCGCCGAAATGTAATTCAATACTCCAGAGCCCGAGTTCATGAGTAATGCAATGCGATGCATCCCACCTTGACTTCATTTGCCGCTTCTCTTTTTACCTTTGAAAGTTGCAACGAAAACAGAATTCACACGCCGTAGGAGAGAGAGGAGGCAGAGAGAGGGGCGGCGGCGCTTCGCTTTTTTTCCATTCAATGTCAAACCGAAAGGTGAACTTTTGGGGCGAGAGACAGACACACACAGCCAGACCGACAGGGGGACAGTGGGAACCCCAATCAAATGCTATATCCCACCATAAATCACTAATGACACCAACTTTATCTGTCTGTTTAAACAGCCATAAATTCTACACTACAGGAAAAAAGCAAAAGGAGCCACAAACTAAAAGGTTCTAACACCTCCTCTTACTGCATTCATAATTTATGCCATCTCCAAGACAGACGCTCTTTGATATCAAATTATTTTCGCCGCCACATGAGTTATGACGCTTAGCATCCGCCAGCCAAATTGCCTCAAAAACCAAAAAAAAAGGGGACTCTAATCCCAGCCCAGTTTATATGCGATATATATATATAATTTTGGTGTTTTTACTACCTTCATCTGGGTCTTTTGCTTCCTGTTTTAAACTTTAATTAAGAGTGGGCACTGGGAAAAAATATATTTAGTATATTAACTCTCATATAAAGTTAATTATTTAAGACAACAAATAATGCAAAAAATAATATGAAGATTTCTATGATTTTTTTAATTAATGAGTGGCTTTTGCTCCAGTCACTTCCAGGCTATATTCTTATCGCTGACAACAAATGTTGAATATAATATTTATTTTGTATTGTTTGAGCTAAAATAATCGAATAAATTCAAAATAAATATATAGTATATACTCCAGTGTATCCTTGAACACACTGGCCGCTTACGTAAACCACAAATTTCGTTGTTTTGCATAAAAATTATTATAATTACACTCATAAATAATGAGAGACAAAAGTCTCGTTGCTCACAAAGATTAGCTCACCGATATGATGGGGCGCACATTAACATCTCAAAGACCAACGATAAGCTAACCGAATTGGGTCTGGGATCTGTGGATTTAATACGATTTGATGCGTTTTCAAACCGATAATCGAAAGCAAATTGAATTAATAATACGCGGGTCCATAGCTGTCAGCATAACTTTGAGTTATTGTATTTGTAAAAATCGTCATAATTTCCACTAATGTGCCACGCGAGTGACTCTTTCGGGGTTTCTATCGAAAAGAAATTGGTTTCTGTTTCTTTTCAAATTTTCCCTCTCAGCCACTCTCAGCTGCTTTGGTATGCCAAAAGTGGTTGTCAAATAAAATGTCTGGTTTATGAGACAGTTTAGCGATTAAAAACGTGAAGGGAGCGAACAAAAAATCCATTGAAAACTGCGTTTCGATGTCAACGAAAGAGATTAGAAACTGAGCCCGTGGAAAGAAAAAAAATATTAAAAGGGGGCAGCAGCAAATCGAAAATTATATTTAAATGTAAATTAAGCGCGTCCGAAATTACTAAATATAAGTTATTTTAGTGTTTTAAGTAGTGAAAGTAGTGGCGCATGGGAGTGGGTGCGAACTCGGGCTTAAAACTTGTGGAGTTTTTGTTGAGGAGGGTTACGTAAGACCCCGGGGCTTCTTCTACTTTATAATTAGGGTCTTGAAAAAGGGTCGGATGTGGGCGGGTCCCATGGCACACGCACAATTTTCAGTGTGTTTGTGTGTGGAAAATTTATGCAGGTATCCCTATAAATTCAAGGGTGAGTTGTCAGCACTTCGTTGGGGGTTAATAATATAGCTAGTGTCCCTTTGAGAGGCAAAGAAATATGTAGAGAAATAAAAATAAAAATAAATTGAAATGGAAGCAATTAAAATGTGAGACCAGCATAAGGTTTCCAGGGGGGAAATACCACCATGATCGCTCGACAATTCCCTTACAGCTGTGTGTGTGTGTTTATCGCCAAACATTCATTTCGTGTGCTCTCAGCAACCACAAAAACTAACTCATTGCTAACAAAATGATCGACGATAATGCTGGAAAAACAATGGCAACAGCACAGCAGCCGTAGCAGCAGCAAAAACATTGTACCGCTCCAGTCTCCGGACCCAAGACAATGTCCCGCATTTAGCGACAATTAAGAAATCAAACGTGGCCTGTGCTAGGCAATTGTAATGAAAACCGCTCACCAGGAGCAGCCAGCACAACAGCAGCAAACAACTAATAGCAGCCACTGTAGCATTTGCAACAGTAGCAATCCCTGGATGACAGGCCACGAGTCCGACTTTCCACTCTAATGCAAATGTGCAATTAAATTGTTGACGGTGCCCGCTCCGTTTGGCTTCCAATCAAAATTGTGCGATCGTAGGACCAGGGTCTTTCAGAGAGATCAAGTGAGCGTAACGACAAAAGCGCTGGCAATAAATTGTAATTAACCTTTTTTCTTCTCTTTTTTTTTTGTGGACGGTCAAAGCCCATAGTTGAGATTCCACCAACAGAAATCTACACCGAAAATGTGCCATTAAATAAGCATAAAAATTGCGGAATAAAAGCGTATAACCCTAAAAAATAAAATAAACGTTAAGCCAAGAGCTCAATTTGATGTGCAAACAATTGGGCTCACTTATTTGCCAAATTAATTGCTCGTTTTTGGTTTTTTTATGAGCCATCATTAAATGAATTTTAATGGGAGCCAGAGAGCAGCCAGGTTCTCGACATAGCCAAGTGAACCCAGCCCAGATATAGAGTACTTAACATAAAGCAGCATGAAGCCACCACATATGGTTACAGTTCAGTAATTTTCATTTCATTTTCGAGTGAAAAAATCAATGAGCTGGAGAGATGTGTATCTGTGGGTCTGCGACTGTATATCTGTATCTATACCCATACACACATGCTGCCACACACGAAATCGCAGCGGAATCGGAACGGGTGTGTCATTATTTCAACTGAATCCATGCCACATGCAATGCATAATGCACAGAGCAAAAAAATTGGGGGGAAAATCAAGGCGATAAGGGATGAATATATCTATCTATGTTAAAATCGTATTCTTCATGTTTTATTTTAATAAAAAGATGCATCTTTTTCCCTGAAATACCAATTGCTTAGGGGTACAAAAACCAAACCTACACTTCATCAGTCTCAAACTCTAAAAAACCAAAACATTCATCCAGACTCTCTTACTATTTTTAATTTATAAAAACTTTCCAAACAATATTTCCATAAATTCAATTTAATACAAAATTAATTCGATTCAACTTCTCCCTGTGTAAAGATCGCTGTCTCTTGGGTTTGCCAACGATCCAGGGACGTCGGGACCAACGTGGGCAGGCCGAAACATTTTGACAGAACAGTTAGTCAGCTTGGCCTTTTGAAGACAAGGTGTTGCAAAAATCAATAGAACACTTATTTGGCCACACTTGGCAAGCAATTTATTGTTTGGTTCGGGCCTAGATCGTTGCATAAATTAACAGTCTGTGGGCCAGCTTGCAGCTGTTTGTATCTTTCAGATACACAGAGGGAATGTATCTATGCTAAAATCTCGATGCCGCGCAGGTTTCGATGGCAACTAAAAGTCTACAAAGTAACTAAAAGCTGCTAAGCTTGTGCGCAATTAGAATACCCAAAAGCCGGTTGTTGTTGCTGTTGGTAGTTGCTGTTGCCATTGCTGCTGCTGCGATGTTGCTACATGGCTACACATGTTGCTGGCGGAATAGTTGGCCAACTGCTGCCCGGTTGTTTGTCCGTTTGTTTGTTGGTTTGTTTGTTTGTTAGCTTGCCATGCATCTAACTAGCTATCTATATTTGAGCAGATTGCGCTGCTAACCTCATTGCAATCGAGAGCCGGCGAGCTCTCTCAGACAAACTGACTGGCCCAAGTGACTAACTGACTTCAGTTGAGTGTTGCACTGACTGGTGCACTGTAATCAAAGGGGTAAATCGGGGGAAAATTACTAAAAAATATTATCTAGACTTTGTGGAAGTTGAACTAGCAGCAAAGTTGAATTCGTTAGGTCATTTAGTTGTGAAAAAATGATACTTAACTCACTTTTTCAAGAAGAACTTTGTATCTCATGCTGTAAAAATTTATATTCTACCCATAGATCAGGGAATTATTGACATTTAAACTAAAAATGAGTGTCTAGGTCACCTAATAATATTTTTTAATAATTAAAAATATTATTAATACTCTCTAGAAGTCAAACTCTCATATAAATCTTTCCCATATTTCTCTCTGTGCTGGATGTTGCCGCTGCAGTTGCTGGTTTGGTCAGATATCGCCCCAACATTTGTTGGTCACATTCTCTGGCCAAATCCGTGTGTGAGTGTGTATAAATTGTAAACATGCGGACAAGTGTAATTTAGTTGTTAAGAGAGAGAAAGAGAGATCGGCAATGAAAGAGAGAGAGTTCTCATTGCATTGACAACGCGCTGACTTGTACAAATTGAAATTTAAAACGCTCCTTTTTGGCCAAATACCAAACTGGTTGGCTAGTTTGGCCAACCAAAGTGGCTCGACCGCCTGCCACATTTATTTAAATTGCAATTAGAGTGCCAGACGCGACTTATAATTAGCTTGTTGGCGGCTTAATTAGCTGGCTCACACACACGCGGCCCAAGAACTGGATGGATGGCCACAATAGATGGCCAAGAGAGCCAGCTTTATTGGACTTACTCTCAGTGTGTGTAAGTGAATGTGTGTGTGAGGCTGTGTTTATAAAGCTGAAAGTCGTTAACCTTCGTTGTAACACATTCATCATCATCACTCACCTCGCCAGCAGCAGCAGCAGCAGCAGCCGCAGCAACACGCACTCACCGCAGCAACTACAACTCACACACAGCTGTAAAAAGAAGTCGTCTTAATCTTAAACGACGTCTCCATCCATCTCAAAAGGCAGCATCAACATCAGCTGCTCTTAGCCAGTCCTCTGTGTTATTTTCCTTGGTCTTTTTGTTTGCCTGCATTTGAAAACAAGCAAGGAAGTTGACTGAGCGAATGACGAATTGACGAGCGCTGAGCACTGAGCACTGAACCCCGCTGAGCCTCTTAAGTAACTCACAAAGGAACCAGAACCAGGCTAAATTCCAACTGAACGTAGTGGAAAAGCTACAGCAGCAGCGATGGAAAGCATTCGAAAGTGTCACGTCTAGAACTAAATATGGGGAAAATTGGGAACACAACAAACACACGACAACGCGGAGACATTCTCCAGTGCGTGGATCGTCTTGACACTTTCTCGAAGAATGCAAACAGTGGAAAGGTTTGGCGGATGTTTGTCCAGACCCGAAAACAAGCAAGACTAACTGTAAACCATCAAACTAATGCCAACAAAAAGTGGCAACAGCAGCGGGCAGCAGTTGCAGCAGTGGCAGCTGTAGGAGGAACCAACTCTTCCCGAGTGAAATAATTAAAATTCCTTGCTCATAACTTCCGCAATTAAGGCTGGCAGACAAGAGGCCCAAGGAGCAGGGCAGCAGTCCTACTCCAGGAGTCCACGAGGTGCTCAGATCGAGAAGCCGCCACATCAGCGGCAACAGCAGCTAATTTCCACGCACAGTTGACGCGATCCGAGGCCACTGGCCAACATGTGAGTTGTGAGTTGCACTTCACAGTGCCAGGGTCCAGAACAAGTACACTGAGAAAAGAGCATAACAATTGGAAAGGGAACTGCAAGGAAAATTTTCCAGTTACGGAAGGAAAGATCACAAATTCTCTTCAAGAATTTAATTGTATATTTAATTTTAATAAATTCCAAATTAAATTCAGACTTTGCAGTATTATCACAGGTCTTAGAACCCTTTATTTTCTGCCAGTGTCCGGTTGGCTGACTGTCAGACATTTGCAACGCTCACCGGCAGCTAGCTAGCTGACTGTCTGCCACTGCGGATCGGCTGGGAGCGGTGCTGAGCGGAGTGGCGAGTATCTTTGAGATACAACGCATGCCACACGGAACACGCCTGCACTAATGAAGTAATTCATTGAACCGTGCTACGCCGGCGTGGCCTGCCATTGCCATTAGTTTAGTGTTGGCTGCACTCGCCGCTGCCGCTACCCCTGCTCCTGCTCCGATGCACTTCACCCACTCTGCACCACCCCTCATAGCCGCCGCCCTTTGTGTTTATGCCTGGCAGTTTAATGCCGCTAAGCCCTTGCCTTGTTTGTTTGCCAGGAAGGGAGACAGACGGCAACTTGTGCTGCTGCTGCTGCTGTTGTGTTTTTGGCAAACATCTGCAACTGCTCCGAGAATGTCCGCTCTTCCTGGATGGCACATTAGATCACTCTCTGACAGGCGGGGCCAATCGCTTGGACAGTTGGCCGCTTGACCTCGCCTTCAAAAATGAAAACATCGAACCAACTGACGGCGGCGGCAGCCACTCCTCGGAAGGGGATATACCCGATCTTGGGTATTATCGGAGGTCCGGCCAAGCCCATTGAGAAAAATGTCTTTGATAATTAAGCGGGTCGTCGCCGTTGGCCGATCGTTTCCCATCCGCGTTCTCCTGCCCGATCTTTTAGAGCTCCGGCAGAGCACTCCCGAGCTCAAGGCACTCCACTCCATACCACTCACATTCTAACGATTGCACTTTTACCGAAAAGCGCAAGAACTTTATCTGGCATGCCGCTGGACGTTGCCGCCAGTCAGGCAAATAAAGTAGCCTCTAGGCATCCAGAGGAGAGTGAAGTCAAGTCACTGGGAAAAACTTTTCATAAGGAATAATAAGGAATTTCTTGGACACTTTCTCTTAAAAAAATATAAAGGAAAGTCAAAAGCTAGACTTTGAGTTGGGAAAGGAAATGGAGAAAAGGAGAGTCTTCTGTGTGTTTGATGGAATTTTTGGGAAATACAATAAAATATAACAGGTTCTTTGAAAAAAATGAAAGTTCTAAAATCTCTACAAAATCATAAAACTTTTAGTTGCTTTTCCAAAATATTTTATTTTTACTTAAGAAATATTTCTCTCGATCTCAGTGTAAGTTGGGAGAATGGCTTGAAGTGGTCAGCCGCATCATCTTAATAGAAATATGCGTGTGTGTGTGTTTGTGACGGTGCTGCTGTGTTGTGCATATCAAAATCCATTAGTGGCTTTTGTAGAAATAATCAACAACGACAAAAAAATAAATGTGAAAATAAAAACAGCAAAACTGCAAAACTTCGCCGGCAGACGATGCATCTGCTGCACCCTCCTATCCTCTCTTTCTAACTCTTCTTTCACTGCGGTTTTAGCGGTGGCCATATCCATATATCCATATCTGTGGCCCGGCTAAGTGAACATTTGTAATGGTCAGTCAGGCGGCCAGTGGCTCGTCTATCAGCAAACGCGTTTGTTTGGCTGTCCACACAGCGAACTGGCGGATACAGATACAATACACAGAACGAAATAGAGATTTTCCTGGAATATAGGAAAATAATCCAAACATTAAATATACCAAAGTATGCAAAAAGAAATAAAGAAAACTGTTGAGTATCTTGACATAAAAAGGAACACCTTCATGGCTTTAAATAAATGAATTTATTAATCAAAAAACTATAATTAATGTTTATTTATACAGCAAATTTAATTATAGGTTTTTTTTAGTGCACATCTATAAATGTTTCTGTAGGAGTACAAACAAGAGAACAAAAAAACTAAAGCCTACAGAAATTGGCTGGCATCTAATCACTTGTTTTCGTTGTTCATTTCAAACAGAGCGTGTCGCGGGCATTTTGTAAAAAATAAAAATAATTACAGAATGCGGTTGGTGCTGCTCCTCGGCGGACGCTCAGTGTTCGCGATCGGTGGTCAGTGCCTCCTCCTTCAGCAGCCATCCACCCATCCACATAGTTGTAAATAATTGCATTTAATTATAAATTCTATAATGAGTGGAAGCGGCGGGGTATTTTTTTTTTATTTTTTTATTATTATTTTCGAACTCATTCAGCCCCACTGGCGATTAAATTTATCAGCGTCAAGTGCTGGTGATTGACTTGTCGGCATGCAAATATGCTCGCATATTTGCATTTACTTGGCGGCTGTAAATCATAACTCTCAGCTAGATAATTTACGGCCCTGTCGCGGGCTTAATGTAAACAACGTCAGTCGAGGTGACGTCAAAATAAGGCTTATACATTTGCATTCCTGGCATACCTTTTCTGGACTCTGGATTGCCGTTAATCCCGCTCTATATGCATTCAACACTATTCATTCATAAAACTTTGGAAAGTCGTTAAAGTCCCACTACCAAGTCTGCGCGAATATTATTTATGCCAGCTTATATGCAGGCCAGATTTATGCCCATTTCGACCTTAACCAATTTATTGGGATATTTATAAATGGCGACATTTGTAGCCTTTGCAACTCAATCGCTATATAAACTTTTTACGATCCGATGAAAATAACAGGCGGCTGGCATGAAAAACGTGAAAATTAAATCAATTCGGACAGGCCAGATGGAGCCAAATGCTGATTGCTGCGGATTTGTTATTTTATGGCCCCAAGATCAACGCTAATTTCTTGGTTTTCCTCCGCTTTAGATATATCTTTTTTCTTCGTGGACCAAATTATAAATCTCTTGTGAGGGAGAAAAGGAAAAACATTCAACTAATACGCTGGCAAATTTTTGGCAATTGTTCAAGGCTGACGCACAAGTCAACCGGTGGTCATCGTATGGGGGATAAATTACGAACTAATTTTTGAAATAATGACTAATGCCATTTCTTGTCACATTTGTGTATAATTAGGACTAAGACTGACCCACAAATCAAGAAGGGATGTCCATAAATTAATACTTTCTTTGCAGCTTTTGAGGAAGAGAGGTTCTAATTGCTTGATTTATAATTTCTCCTCCATATTCTAGACACATTTTATTACAATCAAATAATTAAATCTAGGAAAAAATCCTAAACCAAATCAAGATGAAAGTTTTGGCCAAGTTGAAGCTACTAAAGCCACTGAAGCTACTACCAAATTAAACCAGCCAAGTCTCTAAAGCCCCTCGGCGCATATGTTTCTCTATTTGTTTGGGTTTCTGTATGTTTATTTATTTGTATTTGCTTATCAGCGGCAAGGCAGGCGGCGTCTCTAATTAATTTTTTCTTCTTTAAAAATCGGCGGTAGTTCTTGTTGTTGCCTTTTATATATCCATTATATATATATATATGTGTATTTTCGATGGCCAACACAGATCCGGTCCGTAGCTGCCCACATGCTCGTGTATATAGCCGGCCAACTAATTAAGTCACAAATACATAACGCCAGGTTTTATCAGACCAAAGATAAAAATTACAAAAAAGTGGGAAAAGCTAAAAAAAAAAACAAACCGAAACGAGAAAGAAAAGCCAAATGGAACTAGACCCGGCGCTATCAGAGAGTGAGTCTCTCTAAAAAATAGAGATTATCGAGCAGAAGACCCAACAACAAGCACCTCTTTTTATCAGTGGCTAATGACCGCCAGTGATAAGCGCCAAATAGAGAAAATATATGAAAAGAAAAGGGAGCTCAACTCCTTCGCACGTGTGAATCAAAAATATTTAAAAACAAATAAAAAATTCAAATATTTCCGATCGGCCATCGAACGGCCATCAATCACCGCTCTCAAGTGTCCCGCAATAATATTTATAATAACTTTAAAACGATTTTATTTCGCTGAGGCTGAGGCGCGTTGGGGCAAATGCCTTTCAACGTTTTCAATTTCATTTTTTCGGGGGCCCCCTTTAATTGCCGAAATCAATTCAAAAGCCAGTTGAACGCGTTAAAAGCAACTACCAGAGGCAGCAAATAAACAAAGTGAGGTGAGGTGAGGTGGGGGAGAGAAGAGGGGGCGTACGATACAAAAAAAAACAACCAAAATTTCAATAATTATTAACAAGACGACGGCGAGTTCATTAGCGCCGCGGGCAAACTGCTACAGTTCTTTGTATGTGTGTGGATTTTTAATGAAAAACACAAATAAATGTTGGGTAATTAAGACTTGTCTTTCTTACAATGTATGGAGCTCTGCTGGCGGGTTCTGGGTGTCTAAAATAAAATCACTAAATGAACGTAATGTACGTGTGCAGAGAGAGAAATATCACTCGATTTTTGATATTTTCATATCTAAAAGATAAGATTTTTGTTGCTATTTTTAGACTTTAATTGTAGGCAATAGAGATTTCTCTATACCAGCTAATTAATTTCAATAAATGATTGATTTTTGAGTAAATATAAATACTTGAAATTGGTACCAGAAGAGGTCTGATATCCTAAGCAAGATTTCTTACATGTCTGCAAGATTTCTGTAAAATCTAAATACTCCCTCAACTCAAAATGTTTTATTCATATTTCAATTACTCCTTTCCCTATCTATAATATCTTTAATTAAAAGTTTAAATAAGATGTTTTCCTCTGTGCATTGTTGGCTAAAGGCGTTCCAAAACTTGTTCGACAACTTGTTTTGGTCTTTACATATCGACTAGAATCGCGAGTCAGCACCATATACTACTACCATATGCGATAATGCTGCTGCGAGCACATGATATAATATAATTGGAATGCGCCACAAACACACACTCATAGACATGGGGCACTACTTATATTCGCTCGGAAAACTATCTGCTGCTTTTCCACATCCCCACACATTATCAAGTGTGGCTCGCAGATACTACTATGGCTGGCTTACCGAGAATCATGCTTGGGCCGCAGTAAATTTCCATAAATTTACATGCCATAAATCAAATTGAAAATGTGTTTTCCTCCGATGATGATCGTAGCTCTTTTTCCTTATCTCCAAATGGCTGTCTGTCTTCTTGGCAAGGGACAGCCCGCTGCTGCCGCTGTTGCAAACTAAACACGCTTCTTATCAGTGCAGTTCAGTGCAGTTGCTGCTGACAAAGTGCAGTCAACTCGGATCTCTTCGAGCTGCACTTCCCCACCCCGTTGATGGGCGATGACTAAGTTCCGAGCTCTCTGGTTTCGCAGAGACAAGAGCCCACGCACTGGGAGTTTTCTGTGTTTTTTAGTTTGTTTTTTTTTTTATTTATTTGGTTTAACCACGACGCCGCAGAGCAGACAACACAAGAATGGCAAATGCTGACGCCGAAAGCGATGAACTCATTCAATTCTTCATTCATGCAGCGGCACAGTAAGACGAGTTAGTGAGAATGAGTGTAGTTTTATGAATCGACCAGGAAATACTTGGTATTTGTTGAAGTTTTTGTGATTATATATCTGGCTGAAGAATTATTCTCCTTCATAGGGATTTCTTAGAGTTTTTACAATTTATTTAGGTTCTTAGAAGAAGACACTTAATGTGCAGAACTATCTTATGATCAAGAAAAATAATTCCAAATTTTATTCTTGTAGTTCTTAAAGGTTCTTACATTCAAACAAATTACTTAAAGTTGTTTAAGACCTTATAAAGTTGGTATTACCCCACTAATAATCTCTGATATTTTTTTAAATTTATGAGTTGAAAGACAAAATTGTTTATATACTAAAATAAAATTGATTAACAAGTTTACACAACAAAATTTATAACAGAATCTTCACAAGATCGTATAGGAAAGTCTGCTTAAACTACTCAATCAGGTAATGAAATATCAATAACTCTTTCAATAATGGTTTAGTTTATACCCCTGAAGACTCCATATATCCCAGGTATTTAAAGCAGACAACAGTCGCTTTATTGACTCCCCGCTGAAATGTTCTGAACCCGCCTAATGGACTCCTCAGCTGTCTCTGAGCAAGGGAAAAGGCGCTGCTGCTGCGGCAATAAAACGTGTAAAACAACAGGAAATTTTGAGTTGGCAATGGGGTTCGATCGTATGACTAATTCGCACACAGTTCGGTGTTAAAGTTCACAAGATACATTTGCACATGCTAAGTACGGAGCTGCTCTGCTCTGGATGCCTCGTATTTACTTTTCAAAAAGCAATTGCAGCTTTTACTGGGCAATTACGTCACCGACGAGTGGCAAGCGTCTTTAGTGCTGTCTGTCAGCTTGTCAAAACAGCAAAAATTATACACTTTTTTTTGTTGAGTTGGACCCACTTTCTTATTGCATTCGGCAGACGACGGCTGATGTACGTATAAGTATGTCTCTGAGTCAGTCAGCCGATCGCATATGGCGCTATTTACTATATTGGCTACAACACTTGATAGCACTCTCAGCGAAAATGCACGTCTACGAAAAATGTTAAACTCAGCTTGAAAACTTACGATTCTGACATTGAAGAGACAACTCAAGTCAACCAACCTGCAAAGAAAGGAATATGAATAATTAGTTGATAATTTAAATAAGAAAAGAAGTAGCTGTGAATAAATATTAACATTCAAAGTTATTTTTGGTATTAGCAATTCTAAAGAGTTACAGAGGAGACTCGTGATTGAATGGGGTCGGGGATTTCACTTTCAGAGATGAGATCATTATGGGTGAGGGAATAAAATTATTTCGAAATTTGCCAATGAAAAGGTGATATTTATTGGCAACTGTAAACAAGAAATATATATAACCGATAACCCCAGCACATGCCAAGCCGATTAAACTATCAGCAATGAGATCATTCCACTTAAACGCTAAGGTCATTTGCCATTATTTTTTACGATGGCGCCTCATCCATCTCTCAGCTCATCAGATTCTATCAGTATCTCAAGAATATTTACACATTTGTATAGGAACCTACAGTGTACATATAGCTATTATTTACATTGCCAATCTCGCGTTTATCACGTAGCCATGATTCACACAAATTCTAATCGCAGTAAAAAAAACAGCGGAGGGTTTGCAATAAAAATTACCAGGGGAAAATTAATCAATTATAGTGCGCGAGGCAGGCGTGTAACTGAAATAAACAACAAACTTAATTAAAAACCAAAAATGGGCCGCAAAAGTAAACAAACCGCCCACACAGAGAGCACGACACTCACTCAGGAACTGCAGACTGCACAAATTGAATAAAAAATCGGAAAAATGAAAAGAAAGAAAATCACAAAAGCAAAACAAAAACAAAGTAAATTTTAAAAGCGAATTGCACTTCAGCGTACAATGGCCATAAATATGAAATTGTATGGTAAATTAATGCTATTATAGCGTCTAAAATCCAACACACAAGAAATAGAAGAAAAATGCTTAGAAAAAGACCAGCAACAACGGCTAAATAAAGAGCCATATTTGAAGACCTTGTACGTGGGCTGCCTACACAACCAGTTCGCGGTTTTCAGTTTATTTCAATTTTGTGTGTGCCGTGTGTGTGCGCCGCCAGTCTGACTTGGCCCAAACCAAGTTGGCCCGGTCTGGGCCGGCCAACTCCATCTCCGTATACTGCCAGCTATAGCTTCATCTGTGCACAGGGAAAAATATTGAAATATTCTTATAATAATCTAGATGAATTTTCGGAAAAATTCAATGCTTTCATTAAGGAAATATTATATTGAAATTTATGAAAATAGAGATAGTCTATGGGTTAAATTTTGATATTTAAGAAATGGGAAAACATAAGCAATGTTTTGTAAGTCTCTAGTAGCAGATATTTATCATAAATGTATCCAAATATATTAACAAAGACATTATATTAAAGGGGAATTGAATATTTGGTATATTACTTAAAATCTAGAGCTCTAAAAAGTTTAAATTTTAGCATTTTCAAAGACAAAGAATCATTAAAACAGATTTTTTTAGTTTTCCAATCCCCATTAGTTGGCTATCCTTTTTCCCGGTGTATTTACTATACTATCGACTGACTATAGCAGCGTTTCAGTTTCTTAGTATACACCTATATCCACATACATATGGCGGCAGCACTTGATTTGCATAACAAATGCAGCACCAACAACAGCAGCAGCAGCAGCAAAAGGCAAAAGCCACATCCAAAGAAGAAGTAGAAGCGGCAGCAGCTCCAGCGAGCCGTGCCAAAAACAAAAGCCAACTAAATTGTTGCAAAAAAAAAAAATAAAAAAAAAGTATAAAAATATATATGTAGCGAGTCGTTCAAAATTCATCAAATGCGCACCCAAGAGTCAAAAGCTCGTCGCGCTCAATTACCAGAAATTTCACTCCATTAAGACACACACCTCGCGCGTCCATAAAAAGTGAATGTCTATCATTAAGACAATTTTATCCAACGCTTTTTCGTGGTTTTCCTTCTTGCAATTTTTTTTCTTTCTCCCGGTGTCTTGTTATGTCTAGTTTTTTGCTGTGTTTTGCATCCGCTTGAACCAGCACTTTTCCATTTCCGCCTTAATGCCAAATTAATTGAGCCTAATTACGGCCAATTGAGTGCCACGGATTAGATCATCAGATCATCAGAGCAGGAGAGAGATCACCTGCCGTGACTGAATTAGTGATTTTTTTTTTGCCAAAAACAGAGAGCTGTCCGAATGGCGACGGGCTAATAATAAAAACGAAATTAATAACCAAGTTCGTTAAGAAATGCTAATTTTGCTCATTTTTAATGACGCCGCGCCGCTGCGACACTGCGTCGCCCTTCGCGGGCAGGTGAGATAATGCCACCATAATTTCTAAGGTGACAAAAAAATTGACACCTACGCACCAGCTGAGACGTGTCAACTGAAGACAAATTGGCAAAATTTCAAGTATGCCATAAAGGGAATACCGGTCAATAATTCTACGTGTCCAACAGAAGGGGCCCTTGGGGTGTTACATACGCATTTTATTGAGGTGGAAAAATAGGGGGAAAGGGCTGGACTGGGGGGATTAGTTTTGGGGCCATTAGTCAGCGGGCGTCGATTGCGTAGCACGGTTGTTGTGCCCGCCCCGATTTGTTTGCATTTTCACATTTATTTATCAACAAATTACGCTGTAAACAAAAGCAAACAGACCGAGCGAGCAAGCGAACAAGCGGGCGAACGGACATGGATACGAGTGCCCAGTGCTAGCTCGTATTTGTACTATGGCACATACCTCAAAAGTCCGGCCAAAAGGTTAATTATGCAGCAACGACTGGGAATTTTACAATACTATAAGTGCAGAGAGAAAAAATTATACTGCTAATATAAGTTCTTGAGTTCTTTGAAGCTGCTTGGAATCACACAAGTTTTGTCTTTAAAAAAGAAGATCTCAGGCTCGATTTCGAGTAAACATTTATTTAAGATTTGCAAAAATTGACATAGCATTAAATTTTAGATTTATTTAGCCAATTATTTCAATAAAAATTCATTTAAAAATAAATTTTTAAAGTATCTCAGATTATGAAAAATATATATATATATCTTTGAAAATATTTATGTTTTATAAACACACGCAAGTCTTGAATTGTTCTCATTATTAAAAAATCTATTCTCCAACCTTAAAAGCATTTAAAATTAATTATTTCTTCACGTGCACGTAGACAACATATTTTTCTTCTGGCGAGAGAAGTTAGTCAGCTCGTCAGCGCGGTTCGTCAATCATTTTCTGGATGGCTTACATGAAAATCGTGTTTGGTTTTTTTCTCTCTATTTTTTCTTTCTTTTGATTTTCAGATTGTTTTTTTTCGGTTTTTTTTTTACTCTGTTAAACGTTTTCACTGCATTTTTACAGCCAAACAAATTTTTTGACAAGCAACTGACAGAAATTGACAAGCGGCCGAGCAATGGGCCAAATGCTTTGGGACCAAAAAGAACTCTCGGAGTCGATGTGAAAGATGGTTCCAGCTGTGAAAAGGTCAACATTCAGTCTGGACTGTAGACTATAGACTATAGACTTATGGACATGCTGCTGGGACTCTGTGTCGTGCTGAGATATTGCCTCGTTCGTTGTGTGTTGCCTCACTTTCGAACCGAAAGAAATGAAAAGTGTGGCCTGAGAACCCGAGAAAGGCATTTCTTCGGGCTAATATTGACAAATTAAATGCAGGTTAATGTGTCTTTAATGTTTTCGTTTGCTTCTCCGCCTTTCTCTATCTCTCCTTCTGGGGCTAGTTACTGGATAGAGAGATTTCAAGATCCTAGAAAATCCATTCCATTGATGCAACATATGTGCGGGCCGGCAAGTAAAAATACACAAAGATCGGCGCGTATCTTTAAGAACCAACAACATAAAACGCACAGATACACAGCAGATACGGTGCAGAATGTGCGTGTGTGAGTGTGTGTTTGGGTTTGTGGAAAAACAGGCAGCCAAAGGCAAGGCAATTCAAAAGTCATTGAGGCGCAAAAGTCAAGCATAAATATTTCAAATAATGTTTGCTGGCCCCGCTGGCATTGGGTCTTGGATCTTGGATCTCGGGACCCGGGTCTCTGCTCCCCTCACTCTTTCTCCCACCAGCTGGGTGTGCTGTGTGTATGCCAGAGTGTGTGTGTGTGTGGCATAATTTGGTGAGAGTTCGAGTTCAACAGCTGAACAAAAACAGCACCGAGCACATTAACTTTGAAATAAGAACAACACCATAGAACTCGAAACGCTACAGAGGAAGAAATTTCAAAAAGTATCTAACAGTTTCATTTAAATCTTCTATAAAAAGGTTGCTAATACCTGAAGGAAGTAAGGAAATCTATGGTTTTAAATCTAATTAAAAAGATGTGCATAAAATATTGTATTAAATTTTCTCTACTATCAATACTCCCTCTAAAAATTCTCTACTATCAATTTTTGCTGTGTACAGTCCAGAGAATGGAGAATAGAGAACCGGAGAATTTGAGAATCAGAGGGGAGCTGACACCGCAGGCTGATAGGAATAATTTCAAAAGCAGACACACAGAGAGAGAGGCACCGGCGACGGGTGTTTCTGTAATAGACGATGTCTACGCTGATGACCTCAGTTAAAAATAAATAATGCCTTACATTGTTTGGAATTAGTGGCTGCTTTTTTTTTTGTTTTGTTTTTATTCGGGCTCCAGATTGTGTAGATCTCTCCCCGAGATTCTTTCTGGCCGTAAGTTCAGGGTGGCGCTCAGTGGTGATCGGGGATCATGGAGCTGCTGCCGACAATAAAGCCAACATGGGGCGCCCAAACAAATCATTTTGTCAACTCGGCCGGTGTACACGGCAGCTGGCAGCGGAGACATATGCATATTTGTGTAAATTCTTGTACGACATTTATCACACACACGAAATTGATGAACCTGCCCCGCCTGATAAATGTTTTTCTGAACGGCAGACAGGGGAAAGCGATCAAGTCGGCAGAAATCTGGCAGAGTTTAACTTCTAAGTGAGTGAGAGGATACAAAACTTGGTGTTGTCTATTTTTATTTTTAATTAAACAGGAATTTTGGAGAGATTTCAGGGAAAGATTTTGACTTAAACTCAGGGATTGAAGGCTTTCATGATAGTCTTTTGTTTATAAATATTGTGAGTGCTTTGAAACTCTTTAAAGGCTCCAAAAAGAGGTGTTTACTTATAGATTTTCGTAAAAGAAATATATTTCTAAGACTCCTTAGAATGTAACTGATTATTATACAAAAAATAACTACATTTGCTGGCCATTTTTATTTTGGAAAACAAAAAGAATATAATTTAAATTTAAATGGAATTATTAGGGACATAATCCAAATGAAACATTAACCTTATCAACTTCATGTAAATTTTAATTATTTTAATAAATTAAACTCTGTTTATGGGGCCTTTCCCAGCCAGAGGAAGAAACGGAGCTAGCCGAAATATTGTTTCAGTTTTATTTACCTGAAATTGGCTGGTTTATCAACCACCAAGCACAAGTGTTTCGTTGTGAACTTATTTACATACATATCGGTACATATGTGGGGTAAGACACAACAAAGGCAGACAACGAAACAAGTTTATATACAAAGGTGGATATATAAACATATAAGGTGGCTTTTGGCTATGGCTATGCTGTAAAATTAAAAACAAAACAAAAAAAAGGGCGAACCATATCGAGAGCGTGGCTGTTATGGCAGACAAAACGGGTCCCCTGTGCCGCTCAGGGGGTTAAGCGATCGACGCCGCCACCGCCGCCGATGACGCACCATATAGAACCGGAAATTTCGTTATTTTAGCTCTGGGTTTGCTCCGAGTTCTCAATAACTATGCAAATCAATGGGCAACCGTTGTTGTGCACACGGTCGCCATTCCCATGAAATCAAGAACAACGGCAACGAATTCAAAAACCAAGGTAAATAATACAAACAAGGGGTAAAAACTACCACCCAACAAGAGTGTAAACAAACTGCACGGCGATTAAATGATTTATGAATCGAAAAAACTGCAGCAGCAGCAGTGGCAGCGGAAATGCTTAAAGAACCCAGAAAGCCTAGGCCCAAAAAAGTGATCGGAGATAACTGCAGAGAACTTGAGAACTTGAGGCTTGAGTGATGAAAGAGCGCGTCGGGCCAGATAATGCCAGCGACTAACTAATTGTAAACATATATTATATAGGTTATCACTATCGTTTTCGAGTCAAGTCAGCGACTGACAAGATAAACGAACTAAGAACTAAGAGCTGAGAACTGAGAGCTAAGAACTGAGAACCCAGAGAGACCCAGGTGTATCTGTCGAGTGAAAGTAACCTACAGGAGGGGGGTAGGGACTATCTTCGAAATATATCTAAGCGCTGACGTTTCGTTCTAGGAACTCCCCCAAATAGGGAGAGAGATACACATACTCATAAACCCGGCAGATCTGCAGATCTTTATGGGTTTTGGGATATCTCCGACTGTTCCTTATTCCTCTTTTGTTTACACACCTCCGCAGATAAGCTCTATTTACCTTTTTTAGATGCGTTCGCGGGGAGAGTATCTGTAACTTTTTTGTTTCACAACACCAGCGAAATAGAATTTCGCTTTTCGTATAGATTTCACAAAAACTTTTTGTATGAAGATATAGATTTGTATTATTTATATTTTCAATAATTTCTTTGCTTTTAATTTCGAATCGTTTCGTTTTTTTTACTTTTAATCACTTTTGTTTAAACCTTTTATATTTTGTTTTGCGCTCGTTTTCAACAACAACATTTCGTCATGTTTTTGTTTTTCTTTTTTATTTATTTTTTCTATGGGGCGTATAAGAAAAATTTGTTAGTAAACGTAATCGAAAACAAAAGCACAACATACGCGTTCTCAGTCTCTCACGAATATAGACCGATAGAGGTGGGCAAAGGGGGGGATTGGTGGGGAGGAAGCGGAAGATAGGGGAAACTGAAGCACACACACCGAACACACACCAAACGGAACCGAACCGCAAAGAAAACTGATTTTTATGCACTATTTAGCTTTATACTTTTTCCTCTTTGTAGTTTTTATTTAAAGTGAACTCTCAATATGGCAAGCCTCAAAAAATTTCGGGTTTTTAGGGAAATTAATAAGGTAAATAATTTTAAAAAATTGAAAAATAATAATAATGTTTCAAAGACATATATACAAAAATATAATAAGTTATACAAAAACAAGGAAAAGTAAAAGAACAACAAGATCTCGATCTCTTTATTCAAACTGCTTTCAAAGCTTGTATTTAGACACTATTTATTTGAATCTAATAAATAAAAAATATAAAAAAATATATAGTTTATTTGCAGATTTTCTGTTTGTTGATAGCTCCCTTTCTTTATTCTTTTGAATTTCAAAAACTGTATAGTTATTTTTCCAAAGGTAAAACTGTATAAACCGTGCGAAATTCAAGCCAAAATATGCAAGAGCAGCATGACAAACGATGCGTTTGTTTTGTTTTCAACTGCAATTTCCGCGCTTGGTTTTTTATTTTATTTATTTACTTGTTTGGAAGCGAAAAACAAACGTTTTCTTTCTTATTAAATCGAGGGAGCAAAAGAGTAAGGTAATCCATATGTGTGTGTGCCTCTGTTTATCGCGGTTTGGGTTTGGGTTCGGTTTTGGTTTTGCTTTTGCTTTTCTCCGAAAAATTCGTTCACGACCGTAACCCATTCATAAAGCGAATCCCACAGATACACTCGCGCTCACACTCACAGTTTCGTATCGCGGTATCGAACTCTCGGATATTTGGAACTTATGGATCCAGAATCGTTATTCTCGCAACTGCCTCTTTTTTAGACTGTTCACGACGACGCTCTGCGAGCGACTGTTTGCATTTTTTCAAAAACTGCGCCATGGTGCTCGTGTGCCTTCGGTTCGTTGCGAGAAACCGAGAAATGCTCGCTTGAAGTGCTCTTTAGTGTATCTGAGAGATACTCTTAATGCGCAGGTTTTGTAGAATCAAAACAATGATTAAAAACTCAAATATTAAAGAGTTTTACATACCATACGTTGTATTTATTTGAATAAAATTCTTAGATCCTTTCTTCATATTAATATACAAAACTTCAACTTGAAACTTAATAATAATTTATAATTAATAATGTGCTTTAAGTAAAAGGCTGAAGACTGTAAACTTTACTAGTTAGTAGAGCTCCTTTTAAGAATAATATTCTGGTTTAAAAAATTCATAAAAATTATAAAATACTACCTCGAAACACTTTTTGTTTCTTAAAGATACTTTCTCTTAATATTCCCAGGAGGAGTATCTCAAAGATACTCTTTACTGTTAACGAAATTTAATTCAGCTCACTCTGCGCCCTAACAGCTCTTTTTGAGCAGCTAACAGCGCCGATCGGAACCTCATCAAACATGTTGCAGCTGCAAGCATGGAAATTATTTGAGACTTTTTCACATCATTGAAAGTAAAACCAACTGAAAAGATACTTAAATGAGAAAGAACTCCAGCTGAGTGCACCAAAAGAAAATTCAAGATCAGAAATAATTCATTTTAAAATGTGAGACATTCTCTGTAGGTTTTGTAGTTAGAATATAGAGTATTTACATTCGTAAGATTACAAAGATTACAAATGTTTGTTGGCATTTAATATTAATATATAATGCTATGAACAATTAGGTAATATGTAACCATTCAATATTACTTCAGAAGGTAAAGTTCTTAACTCCAACATTTTCGTCTTTAATAAAGGTTTTCCCAGTGTTCATAAGGGTTTTTGTGTGTAAGTTTACACACTTTGCGCCGCTAACAAGCGGTGATAAAACCCCATGTTAGAGTCTCTCCTATTGCTTATTTAGTGTGTGTGTTTTCGGTTTCTGGATTTTATGGACCCGCCGCTGCTCTCATCTTCGTGTCGTTTATCGTTTGTCTTAAATCTTTCAGGCCTTATCAGTGGGGCATTGTCTTATCTTCGGATTTATGGCTCGACAGGCATTTAATAGCCGACTAGTTCCCGATTCCAGGAAGGCATCTTAACACTTTCGTTGTCTCAATTTGAATAGCGCCTGCATGGACTTAACACTTTCCCAAACTCTGGTTTAGTAACTCTTAAACAAAGGTTTGGAGTTAAACGGAAGAAAATATTTATATAACCTAAGAGCGAGGGATTTCCTTCATTGCTGTAATGTTGGCAGAGAGCACTAAATAACTTTGCCAATTTCAAGTTTCTAGAATATATATTATAAATACCTTTGTTTTATACTTTCCACTTCATTAGTTTCGACTGCCAAGGAATTGAAACTATCAATTAAAGCCGAAAAGACTGCAAATTACACACCATTCGGTTTCTTAGTTAATTAGTTTCGGCCGCCAAATATAATGATGTTTTTGTTCTTAAGCTTATATAATTATAGTAGCCTTTTAATAAATTTACCAAGCCATATTTAAAGAGTTCTTGATTTATTTAAGTATACCTATTAAAGTGTCCTATTTATAATCATAAATCATAGAGATATACAAACTGCAACTAATGGAGTTTCCTCAGCATTTTGTTGAATGAACCTGAAACAGCTAACAACAATTCGTCAGGATTAGCAGTGTCAACTCTTTCCTGTTTTGATTTTCTCCCTCTATCGCCAAGTCCCTCTATTAGCTTTCCTCTTTCGTTTTCTTCGTCTCTTCCCCTTTTGAAAATTTCATAACATTTTGAGGTGTGTTCACCGGTCTCATCCTTATCGTAGGTGCGCATCAACGTCACAGAGGGATTCCCATATCCCCTGTCCCATTTCCCTCGTCGAATCCCCAGCAGATCTATGTACGTGCCCGGGTTCCCTTGCCGGCCTTTGAAATCGAAACCTCCGACAGAAGACACTCCATTGTGTTGAAATCTAAGCAAGCGTGCGAGGAGCTCCCCAATCCCGATCCCAATCCCAATCCCTAACCCGTCCCGTGTGATGGGCTGCATGCTTGATCGATAGCGTCTGGTCGCCTTGATTTCCAGCGAAAAGGTAAACACAACAAAGGCAAAAAAAATCGAAAACAAAAAGCGATGCCATGCAGATATTTTTGGGCATATTTTAAATAGTTTTCAATGCCAATGGCAGCAAAAGAGACTTGGTTTAGAGTGTGCACCGAAAGAAATCAAGATTATCTGTTAGATCTTTGGGGGTCTTCTCAACTTTCAGCTGTAATTTATGATTTTATATTCAAAAAGAAATGAATTTTAACCATAAAGCTTTAAGCAGATGTCGGAAATAATTAATTATTAAAGAAAACCTAGTATAAATATGTAATAGGATTAGGAAAACTTGGGAAAAAAATAAATTAGGGTTTTATTTCCATTTTATATTTAATTAAATAACTTTCTTATGCTTTTACCCAGTTTGTAAATTTAAAATTTCAAATAATTTGTCTTCTCTTAACACTGAGATTTTTCTAAAATATTCTTTTAACATCTTTCGCATTTAAAAAATCACCCAAACCGAACGCCACCTTTTGATCTTATGTTTTCTCCCCGAGTTCACTTTTTCTTTATGGCATAAATAATGCGGTATGAAATGCGATAAACAGAGTTATATATTTGCACACAGCGGGAAGCTGGGCAATAAAGTTGTATGGGGATTTTCCAAAAGCAAAATCCAAACCAAAAACGAGCAGAAACCGTACCGAGACGAGTGAAAAGTGCCATAAAAAAGGCAATGCTCGCTTCGCCTGCCTGCACTCAGTCAGCGACATCGTTCTGTTAATGGTCGCACTGTCTCCAAACGGTGCGATATGCAGATATTCGGGGGATGGGAATCCGAATGTTTATTTATTTATTTATTTATTTATTCGCCAACGGATTACCTTAACTGGCTACTACAATCTTAGGGTTAAACTTAAGTACTACTCAATGATTCAAAATATAACTTCAGCATCTTCTTAATATTAATCCTATTGGAGGTGGGGTCCAAGGGCATGCTGGAGTTAATCATATTTATGAGAATGAGAGTTCTTAGTATAGGCTCATTTAGAGCGTAGTTCGTTCTGCAGGTAGGAACAGCAAAGAGCTCATGGTACCTTAGACACCTACCGGGGACACAAAAGTTTATACGACTCAACAGGACAGGACAATCAATTTTACCAGAAATCAAATCAAAGACAAACAAAATAGACGCTATGTACCTCCTATCACACAGTGACGACAAATGTACAAGACGACATTTAGCAGGATAGGAGGGAATAGGGTCAAGGAAATTGAGGGAAGAGAGGGCAAAAGAAAGGAATTTTTTT
>VNJN01003426.1:449133-459394 GCA_008042485.1 Drosophila mayri | reverse complement strand
TTACTCGGCGGCGGCGGTCACTCGGCGGCGGCGGTCTTAACGAAACTAAATGAGCCGCTCCGCCAGTGTCTCTCCTACCCTGCCTAGCCCAAAAGCTCGATCGCCACTCTGATCGGCAATTTGGGAGCTCGCTCGACTACTTCCGTCGGCTGCCTGCTGCACACAATGGGGGGGCCAAAGGTTAGGAATTTATTATTCTTCGATACCCTCCTCTATGGATAGATCTCCGCTTCCGGTCGCTTCAGTTGATCCGCTGCTGGCCGGCGGTTATTTCCTAGGCGTCGCTCTGCTCTGACTTGGTTCGCCCCTCTCCTCCCGGGGCCGTCAAGAGATATTCTCGTCCCCTGCAAGATCCACATACTTCACTCACCCATCCAACATCCCCTCGCCTCCGCTCACCTTACTTTGGCTGCTCAACAGCCTCAACGCACTTCCCTTAGGCACTTTCGCGACTATCTTCGACTTAGTTTCGCGCACTTAGCAAAATGAATGACTTTTCACCTCAAAGGCCCAAATGAGAAAGAACGACGATGACGCCGGGAAAGTGGCGGTAACCCCCACGAGAAAGTGGGAGAAAGGGGAACCGTTGACACATGCCGCTGTTGCTCTCCCCCGTCTATTCGACCATGCCAATGCTACCCTTTTCGACCATAGCAGCCCTGCGCCTTCTTTACATCTCCATCACCCACAGATGGCGCTAACAAGAGTATCTGTAGACGAGCAAGCGCTACACCTGCTGCAAAAAGTGCCCCGTGGAAGAATGGTCAAGAAAGTGAATTTCATTGGCCATGCAGGCAAAACGATGAAAATGTCCGCTTTTATGCTTAAAAGGTCCTTAAGGGAACTGTGTTTCTACAAGCAAAGTAAAGAAATATTTAATATCATTAATTCTTAAAAAGATTAAAGTAAATATACCAAAAATATCTACATGTCTTAGATGTGTTCCAATTAGGGTACTTTTTACCTTAGATATAGAAAGAAGCAAATTATTTTTGCCTATCTTGAGTAGTAAACAGAAATGAGAATCCTTCTTGTATATAAATATCTTTGCTTTAGTAATTTCCGATTACTTTCTCTCGCTCGCTTCCTGGAAGCCCGATTGTGGCTGCTTTTATGCAACTGCTTACTTTTCCGGAACCAGGCCAAACACAGCAGCAAACCTGCACTCAAATGTGGGCCGCCGGAGGTTTGTGGACTTCCAGTGGATTAGCATATTTGAGTGGGTTCTGGGCCATGGGAGCCACGAGATCTCTCTACGCATTGCCCCCACTGGGGGACACACACACTCGACGGGGGGCCAACTTAATGGGGATATGTGCATCGGAGTAGCTCTCGAGTGCTTTCCCAAAGCGGGGAGCCTCTCGATGGGTTGGTTACTTGTATCCGAGAATTTACATACAAATTTCCATGCAAAATCCCATCAAAACTAAACGATTGAATTTCAAAGCTCAAGTTGCACTCAATAAAAACAATATTTTGCTTGAATTTATAAAGTATTTTCTTTAATTTTGAATGGAAACTGTCAAAGCGGCAAAGGATAAATTTTAATGTCTTTTAGCGAAGCGCAACTGGCATTGGCCTAGAACTAGAGCGATCTGTCTCTCGACAGTCTTTAGAGAGACCCGGTTCCATAATTTATATATAGTTATCTAACTGCTGAACGCTGCTTAAATGCTGCCCTGTCATCAGCAACTTCATCATCGTCATCGGCGTAATCATCGGTGCTGGAAAACAGCGGAGCTCTCCGTGGCTGGTCCAGACCATCAGTCACTGTCCGAGGCAGAAGCTTTTTGCAGGAGGACGAGTGGCTCCAGTAGCAGCTGCATCTTCCGAAGGCACTTTGCTGGCCGTCCATCGCGGAGTCCGGGCTCCGGATAACCTTTCCATTTTACAACTGTCAACGGCGCAGTGAATGCGATTTGCCAGCGGTTTGTTTTACTGCGTGTCCACCACCCCCTTGCCCCCTCTAACAATTTATTTATTTTCCTGCCTTTTCCCCAGTGGCGTAATTACGCGTAGAGTTGTTGCCTGTTGCCTGCATTTCGAATGGTACGCAATTTTCCCAAAAGTGTCAACGCATGTCGTCGTCGGGCTTAAAAGTTTTGAAAAATGTTAATTCGTTGTCGCTGCTAATGCTGCTGCATTTGGCTTTTTTCCCCTACGAGTGCCTCCGTCCAGTATCTCCAATCGAACGCGTCTGGCATTACATGATACTAATTATTGCCCATTACAGTGACTTGGACGAAGACTTGAATGCTGCAAACGGAGGGCGGAGAGAGAGGGAATGGGAGCGGAGCTATGGAAAGTTGGGGTTCCGTCCCTATGAGTCGGCACAAAACCACGACGGCTGGACGACAATAGAAAGCATTGTTGCTTACCTTAATTGATATAATAAGTATATCTGCCACTCGCACGGAAGTTTGGCATTAAGCCTTTAGCTGGGTCATCGTCAATTAATCAAGCCAACTTAGGGGAGAAACTCGATGAGTTATAGGTTAATGAACTTGACAGGGATTTTCCTTTGGTATCTTATCTTTGAAGCTTTAAATGGTATTGAAGACCAGGTGTAATATTTGGATTAGATATCGAGTTCATATAGTTCGCAAATAGGGTAGAAACACAACACTTTACTATTTTGAATCTTTTGAGTCGGTTCCAGGCTCTTTTGAGCATTTTTCTAAAATCTAAAGATAGAAATTTTGAGCTGACCAAGCATTCTTTATTTGTACACTCTAGTATGCTCTTACTTAATCTGGGTTTATAAACTCATTCAAGTTATTAAGTTTAAACTTCTCAAGTTTGATGTGTGGCAGTAAAAAGACTTGCATATACCAGGTCTTACTATTTCAAGGTCCTTGGTAAAAGGTATCCTGACTTACGCTTAAGCAGTTCTAAAATCAAGTGGCTTCTATTTGGCTTCCTTGGCTATCATCGGCTTGGAGGAACTCTTTTGAGGCAGCGGCAAAGCCTTTCCCTATTTGCTCACCCGGAATGGCCGACAAGAAAGGAATGCACACACAATAGAAACGCACTGGCATCGCCTGGCATTACACATGGTGGCATGAGGCATGTGGCATGGCTTCTCGTATTCCGCTGGGCAACCAACCACATGCATGAAACTTGACCCACGGGCACTTGACTGCGGGATTTGCGCAATTGCAATAGATTTTATTATATTTATTTACTTTGACTTTGACTCCATTTTTAATGGAAACTTTTGCGAAACTTTAGACGGGTCCAATCAATATTTAAAATTAGTAGTAGTGACTGGGAATGACTAGGAACGAAGATGATGCCAAGCAGCAGGGAATATGGAAAAACTTTCAGTTGCAAGTGGCAATGGCAGTGGCAGTGGCAGCCAGCTCAAGGCAAAGTTTCAAGTGCAATTTTCATATAATTTCCATACAAACAAATCCCAGAGTTCACCGGGGGCCTCGACCTGGGGTCTTTTTACCACTTTGCTATAAAAGGAAAATATCATTTTGCACTACAAACTATCAATTTTCCATTAAATATTCCAGTAAGCCTTTTCCACCGAAGAAGTCAAACGTAGTGGAATTTTGCAGAGAGAGTGCCATACTTGTATTGAAATTCCAGCTGAATGGGCCAAGAGTTCTGATGATTTGATATTTATTTTGTCAGGCTTTATTTTGATTAAAAAGATAAATATTTATTTGATTTATTTGTATATCTTTTAGGCAAAAATCTTGGAATTCTAGTTTATTATTTGTTTTAATTAAAAATGATTCAAATACAAGCAAGCGCCTGAGGCTTTGGTTCTATTGAATTGAAAAGGAAAATATTTATTCACTTTTTTATTCAACTTTTTCAAAATCTGTTTGTGGCAAACTCAATTTTATTATACAAAACCAATGACTATATCTATTGCTCGAGGAAAATATAAATATATCATTTGTTAAGCCTGAATGTGTCATTTATTTGCTGCCAATTATTTTATTAAATCGTTACAAGAAACAAATGGCAAATATATTGCTAGAAACAAAGAATGTATTTAGTATTTCGAACATCTCTGTTTCACTCAAATCAGAAATAGGCATTTAAGGATGCTTAATTTTGGTTTAACGAATATATTTGTATGCTAAAGTAATGCTCCTGTGCCCGTTTCTGGTTCAGGACACAGAATGAATTTTAATTAAATTGTGTTTATAAATAATGGCCTTTTTGCCCGGGCCCGGGCGTGGGCCTACCGCCACCAAATTGAGTTACATAATTATGCGTTGACTGGCTGGGGAAATGGCCGAAAAGCAAGAGGGTCCGGACGCATAAAGGCCAACCGAGGCAATCAGTCAAACGCAAAACGACGATACAAACATGGGTAGTTCGGCGAGGGGGCCAGCGGATGGATGGGTAACATTTCATCGATATCAAAGCCCCGATGCTTACACACTTAATCGAATTTAGCGACAATTTTACCGAGTTTCCATTAGCCGGTTGTAATGGATGATTTTCCAATTACCGGTCGCCCTGCCTCCGACTCGCCCCCCTTGCAGAGGCTGAGGCAGAGGCAGGGACCACACGGCGGTTGCTTCATGGCAAATGCGATGCCAATCGCACGCACATTCGTCATCCGCACACAGCACCCACACCCAGCACCCACATGGCCACCTTTCTCTCCACAAAATGCAAATCGATGGGGGCAATGTCAGGGTTTTTGTTTCCTTGTGGCTTTTGCCAAATTGCCCGCTTTCTTTGTTGCCGCCAGCCATGGTGATATGGATGTTGATGTTGATGTCAATGTCGCTGAGCAGCAACATTTTGGCATTTCCGAATGGCAAATAAAATTGATACACTTTCGTTTGCGGTCGCCTGTGTGGGGGCTTTGGATGCGTGGAGTGCACATGACCGAAATGAATGCCATATGTGGGTCATAAGTTGGTTAGTTTTTACAAAGAAAATAAGATGGAAGAGTGAAGATCTAGTAAACTTTAAGCTAATTTTAAATGCAAACAAATTAATTACGTTGTTGGATAAATGTATTATTTCTTCGTTTTCTGATTTACGTTTATTATTATTTCTGATTATTTTGGTGATGAATATGAGTTTCAAACTATTTATTTTAAGCCTAATCAACTTGAGATTTGTATCTTTTAAATCCTGCAAATCACACACATAAAGCCAGATGATAATAAAATCTAACCCTCTATAACTATTTTCTCTCCGTGTGCATGTGGTGGCCTGAATGTGGCGTTTGTCATTTCCATCACAATGAATTTTTAATGCCCAGTGCTCAGTGTTCGGAGTTCAGCATTCACCCGCCTGAGATCACGTTCCCCGTGCCACATGGGGCACGGAAACATGATTTGCCTGTTGCACCGCACGGCCTTTGGCATCTGGGCGACAGAATCACATGCTCCGGCATTCTGAGATGCCTTTGACACAAGCGGGTCAGGTCGCTTTCGGCGGGCTCTGGCAGTGGTTCTCGTTCTCTACTACAGCCGGCTTTCGGCCAAAACTGTTGCCAGAATGCGGAGATTGGCAGTCTCAACAGGTGCAATTCTGAGCCCAATTAAGGTCGACAAGTAGGGGATAATTTACTGCGCTCGACTGCGGATTGACGTCCCCTTTAATTAGCTGCCATTCGATTGAAAATGTAGAAGCGAAACAGGTCTTTGAATCTGTAATTTACATGGGAAATATGAAGAGGGTAAAGCCAATGCATTTTAAAGCGAGGTTGTAGGTCTCGATTCCTTTTTATGCCCCATCAAAGGCTAGCAAAAAGTGCATAGACAAAAATAATTATAAAACATTTCTGCGAGTAATTTATTTATATTATTAATTAAGTGGAAAAAGAGCTTCCTAATTTCAAAATCTATAATTTACCAGCGAAAAGGGTAAAGATTAATTTTCATGGCACATAAGTCTCTGGTAAAATGTTCTATTTAATTATTAAAAATAATTGTATTTTTTCAAAGCATCGGCCTACTACATGTTAGCTGTAAAATGTGTCTAAATAAAGTGACATAGACTGTCAGGGGATCGATTGGCTGCACATAACTTTCCACTTAAATGCAGCTGTTGATTGGCACATGGCTGAAATTGAATTAAGTTGGTTGTCATAAATTTTATGGCCAGCGCCCGAGTGGCCACAAAAACCAAAAAACGGAAAACACAATCCAAGCTGGCAAAGCTGCTTGGCTTGTGCACCGCATGTGCGGAATTAACAGCCAACTACTCGAGCAGTACATGCTCCCATACGACGAGTATATATAAAACATATCGGGCACAGTCCGCCCACCCAAGCCGGAGCCACCGAACCACAGGCGGAGTTTGCCCGATTTAGAGTTTGCCCGAGATTAAAAATATATAAAAACAACGTGGAAAAGGTCTGGGGTTTCGGTTTTAACTAACAATGCGAATTGAAATTTATGACTGTGCTTTTATTTCTTTTTTGTTTTTATTTCCATTAAAACAAATAAATCTCCAAGTGTGTTGCTTTATTATGGAAGTAAACAAGCAGTTTTAGCTAAGTGGTAATTATGTAATGATGTTGTTATTAGCCTTATTTTGATTAATTTATTATTAATACAGATTTTCTATACCTCTCTCAGAGTTTACTTTAATTTTCAGACAAGATTCTCATTGAATTAATTCCACAAAGAATAATCGATTTAATTTAATTAATTTCTTAAGATCAAGAAAATCTAAGTTAATATATTTACTGAGAAGTCAACCTATAACTTCTTTTCCCAATGAATTGTAATATTTTGTGAACTCATTACCCGATGTCCTGATACTTGCAAGAATTCACACTGCCTTTAATATTAATGATCCACTCAAAACATGACACACTTTCGGGGACAGCCATACTTTTGGCCAACTAATTTGATGAAAAGCGTGAAAATGCAAATCCATTTTCCCTTGTGCCTGGGTCGAGACTGGGTCGTAAATCGTCTGGACATTACATAATTAAACGGAATTGTTGGCTAGTTAGCGTGTGCGTTGCCTTCAATTACTTAAAATTCTGAATGGCCGGCAATGAATTGAACATTGTCACGCTCGTTCCTCATCGAGAGGAAACGGTCCACGGAGACGATGAGGAGGCGGAGTACGAGGAGGAGGAGGTGTTGGCCAAAAACGGAAGACGGCGAGTGCCAGGCAACGGCACTTTGCTGGCCAAATTTGTGAGACGGCCGGGCGGCGGGCTCTCTTGGCCATAAGTCAACAACCTTTTTGGCAGGCGGCCAATTTACGCACGTACAATTTGTCGTCGGCGGCACGTAGCTCTCCATTCCGATGTCGAAGTCGATGGCGTCGGCGAGTCAACTTTATTTACGGTTAGCCGTCGACTCAGTCTGGAGTGGGTGTGGGGTGTGGGGTAGGGACTGAGACTGAAACTGCCACCAGTGGCCGCCATCTGGGCTGCAAAGGTCAGCCAGCGTGACGGAGTCTGCCAGGGTAACTCACATTGTCACCGGCAGACAACTTGAGAATGTTTAATTCGCACTTACAACTGAATTATGTGGATTTACCATGATTGCTGCCATTACACACCGGAAAGGTCCACCTGAGAAGTGTCTGATAACCTGTAAGGGCATAGATAATAGGGGTAACTAAAGAAGTTAAGATATTAAACACCTATTCTTAAAGGGAGTTTAAAGAGATTAATAATAATAAAAATATAAATTATTTAATAACCTTTGGAAGGAAAATATTTTTCGAGAAGTATACAAATTACATGACTTTATTAATCACAAAAGTGACTCTTGAGACGATACTTGGCATTTAAAGTGCATAAAAGGTGTTTTTTTTCAGGCCATGAAAAATGTGTTCAGCCAGAGTTTCGACTTTTACCTTTTTCCTACGCATTTTAAAACTTGGCAAGCAACAAAAAGCATTTTTAACACCAAGGTGAGATGAGGTGAAAGGCAGGAGGGTGTAAAGTCAACTATTTTGGCGGCTTTTACGAGCTGTTTTCTTTTCACTCCGCCTGGCAGTTAGTCAAGCGTTTACTGCTGCTGGCCCCTGCCCAGCCTCATTACACTTTTTATTTATATTTATTCTTTGTGCAGACGCCAGCCATAAATTTATAATTTTATACGAAAAGAAGAGGCAAATTTTCCGAGGCTCTCGTCCGGAAAATGCGCCCGGGTCTCGCAGTCGCAGCTTCATTTGACTAAGTGTTTAGCAATTTTGTTTCGTTTTCGCATTTCGCATTTCTCTGCCTTTTCTCCTCCTTTCCATTCCCCCATTGCTTTTTTGTGTGTACCATAATTTTGGACAAAAAAGCAGAGACCCTTTTTTTGGCCAAAAGGAAAGGAAATAGACCCGCCCCGAGGCAGGCGTTCCGTTTTAATGTTTTCATAACTTTCGGCGCGTCTGTCAATAAGTCGAATTCTTGGAAACAAACTCGAAACTTAAGTCAAGTTACGTGACTCTCATGTCAATGGCCCCTCAACATCCTTTCCGTGGTTCCGATTTGAATATTAACACACTCGGTGTGGGTGTGCGGGCTCAATGAAATATCTCCTGGCCCGGACCGACTCCAGCTAAATATTCAGTGTCCTAGTGTCCAGTTATTTGACCTGCTTCTCACCCCCATGAAAGCCCCCCGGAACTCGCTCAGGTGACTGAGGATATTGATTTTGTTTAGTTCACATGTGGGACTTATCAAATATTAATCACGAAATATGGCCAACAATGCAGGCTTTCATTTTTCCAGCTTTCCCGTGTTGTTGTATTCGCACATGCGCCAAAAAAAAAAAAAATAACAACAAGAAGAGGGAAAACTCCGAACGAAAACCAAATAAAACTGAACACCCGAAGCAACACAGGCAGAGGCCATAAATGAAAATATTGAAATTCGTTGTACGAGTACACGCGGCTGTCATAGAGCATTATCCGGTATTCAGGACATGCGACATGCATGGCATGTTGCGTATATAGTAAGTCCTGTTTTCCCGGGGAGAATAACACACGTTTGTATATATATTTAATCTTCAGCCTGTGGCTCACTTGATTGCTTATTGAAAAGAAACGGAAATCGTGTTTCATTAGATTGCCGACGAGGCCCATGGGGGGACACTACTGAAAGGCGGGGACGAGCTATATGTACATACATATATCCTGTCCAGGTTGCCTGATTGATGGCTGCATTTCATTAGGGATAATGAGCGGAGCAACGGACAGCTGACTTTGTTAAAATATCAGTTACAGCTTGGAATCTAGGTCATATCTGATTGAAGCAAAAGCATTGAATTTCCAAAAGGGATAAAAACCCTTTTAAAGTCAAACAAAACATAATTTGGATAGAAATTTAAATAACAATATTTATATATATCCCTTATGGTTTATTAAATATCAAAGCAGACCATTTGAAGCCTTACAATTCTTGCTAAATCTTCAATGTTTAGTACTGGCAAAATAGCAAAACAATCAGAGCTTTCATAGTTCCCGGAAAAGATTTAGCTCAAACAATAAGTGGTAACAATTTTCCCATTCGACCCTCCAACAATTCCTATGCCATTCGATACTGCCTGCCATCTAGGGATAATTTTATCATAATTTCAAGCTAAATTATGCGCTTTTCCCTTGGCCAATAAAGGACAACGACCATGGGCCGGCCAATTAGGCAACCCAAATGTCAATTAAAAAATCGTTTTCCTCCGGTCTTTTTTTATGCTGCGAAAGGGGCGCGCTTGCTGGAAAGTTAGAGCAAATAAACAAACTGGCGGGCAAACAAGCCAAAACGGAATGGCAGACAATGGTCAACAGTGGATGAAGACCAAGAATAACAACCGGGAACCGTGAACGGCAAACAGGCAGCGATGAGCAATGGCAACAAAGACGACAATCATGGCTGCGATGGCTGCGATGGCTACGATGACAACGCTGACAGGCGACGCGTCGATTAACTGTTATTTAGCCGGTGCTTAAAATGGCAGCCGTGCGATTTCCGGTGCGTCCCACTGCCGCTCGCCCCACATCCTCTCAGCTGCCTGCCCCCTTGATTTTGTTGTTCATCGTTGAGCGCGCAGGAAAGTAAATGAAAGTACAAATTGACGATTTGTTTGATTTGGCGCTGAAGCAAATCTCAGAAAACAGCAAAACAGGCAACAGGCAACTGGCAGTCTGCCAGCGGACAGACCAAAGGCCCCAAAAGACTTTTGGCTATAATTTAACGCACGAATGGCTCAGTTAAGCGCTGTAAAAAGGGAGGCGGCAGCAACAACAACAGCAGCACAAAGGCCAAAACTGCTGCGAAAACAACTCGAACATCATTTTCGGGGGGGGGGGGGGGGGG